>CM060325.1:6280386-6282886 GCA_030674155.1 Stramonita haemastoma | reverse complement strand
CAGCTTCTCTAGGGGCCGGCATGTTGAGGGCTGTGCCCATCTCCTCTCCCTCGCTGATTTATTATCCTTGACCCCAAAGAGGGCAGGTACCCGTTTACAGCTGGGTGAACTGGGGGTACTTACTGAAGTCAAGGCGCGCAAACGGTCACCTCTCCATTTGGTTACCATAGTCGATGCTGCTTAACCTTAGCTTGGTCCACTCTCCTGCCATTTTCCCCCAGAAAGACTTAAAAGCTAATTCTCTCTTTTGCTGAAGTCTGTTGCTCTGGGCCTGATTTGTCAGGCATTTAATTAACGACAGCACAACACATTTTCGCTCATTTGACAAACAACAGTAGTTGCTTTCTAAGCGTTCGACGAAGAAGAAGATAAAGTTGATAGTGATTATCCATTATTCTTAGTTCCCCAAAGCTTTTTTCCCCCTTAAGCACACGCTTCACAATTGCATAATCGCCCACACTTCTAAAGTGCTTGCACATTCACACACACACACACACACACACACACGCACGCACGCACACATGGGGGACTGGATGTTAAAAAGCATGTGAGTGTTTATTCCACTATTCTCAATATATAAGAATAAATAAATAAACAAATACATAAAAAACACACACAGACACACAGACACAGACACACACACACACACACAACACCCGCACACTCCTTACCCCCCCCCCCCCCAACCCCCCCCTCCCTCCCCCCCCCCCCCCCCCCCCCCCCCCCACACACACACACACCAGACGACGCTAACGAGATGTGATGGGTGTCTAGACAGGGTAAAACAGACAAGGAGAGATCGGTGCTGTCATCAAGCTTAGGAAATACCTCCCTCCCTCTATCCCTCCCTCCCTCTATCCCTCCCTCCCTCTCTCTCTCCCTCCCTCTCTCACCCCCCCTCTCTCCTCCTCTACACTACCTCCTAAGACAAAATCGGCGTGTGTTGAGTATGGGCAGAAGTGATAGGAAAGCTCGTGTATTAATTAGGGGAGCGGGATAGCCTAGGTTAGTGGTCAGAACATTGCGCTCGCAATTTGACGACCCAGGTTCGATTCCCGTTCGAGAGGATTTTCCCCTGGAGTTCACCTCAGTGCTGACTCCACTCTCCCCAATAGTCCTTCGGATGAGACTTTAAACCGAGTCGGGGTGTGTGCCAACGCACGCAGAACATCTTGCGCACATGTTAAATCCTGTTCCGCTTTTCGTAAGAGTAGGCCATTGTGTGCCGGTGGGAACAGATGATAAGGTTTACAAAACTGCATACACACGGGGACTGGATGTAAAAAAAAAGTACATGAGTGCTTATTCCATTATCCTCGAGATAAAAGAATAAATAAATAAAATTTAATAAATAAAAATAATTAGACTTGAAAAAAAACTGTCGACCAACGCATCCCTCGTTACCCCCCCTACACCCCACCCCTGTTTCCCCTCTCCTAACCACTAGTGATGACGACGACGACGACGATGATGATCATGATAATGATGGTGACGACGACGACGACGACGATGATGATAATGGTGATGACTACGACGACGAAAATGATGATGGTAGAAAGACGACGGTTATGATGATAATGATGAAGGTGATGACGACGACGATGGTGTTAATGATGATAATGATGATGATGATGACGTCAACGGTGACGACGACGACGACGATAAAAAAGAGGGGTGCTTTGTCATGACACTACTGCATACTATCCACACAGGGAAACCTTGGAAATAAACACTGCAACCCATCAGTCCAAGCCTCTCTATCCCTCTCTGTCTCTCTATATCTCTCTCTGCCTATCTCTGTCTGTCTCTGTCTCTGTCTTCCCTGAGTAGGGGCTGACAACATTCCAGCTGAGTTGGTTCAAGCTGGAAAGGAAGCCATGATCAACGCTCTACTAAGGAGCTAAACTCTAGGAGCGGATGACAAAATTATATTAAAAAAAAACCCAGCATGCACACAGGTGTTGTGTTTAGACACCATCCCTGAGGGGAAAAAAATAATAATGGGTAGGCGCTGCACTTGTGGCGACGCGCTCTCCCCGGGGAGAGCAGCCCGAATTTCACGCAGAGAAATCTCCTGTGACATAAAGTGGTCTAAAATAAAATAAAAATAAATAAAAAATCTGCAGCAAGATCTGGCAGACAGGAAAATGGCCAACACCACGGACACAGTCACTCATCATCACCCTCCCCAAGAAAGGAAATCTTCAAGAGTGCCAGAATTATCACACAATCAGCCTCATACGTCACCCAAGATCACATTGAAGATTATATTGAACAGACTAAAGCCACAAGCAGAGACCATCATTGCTGAGGAACAAGCAGGTTTCAGAGCAGGGCGTAGCACAACGGAACAGATATTCAACCTCAGAATACTTTGTGATTTTTTTTTATCTGATTTAAAGCGGGTAATAGATAAAGAAGACAGAAACAGACAAATTTCAGATAATCATTTTGTATTGGGTTCACGCAGACGCCACACTAAGCATAAATCGAGCTTCTG
>CM060325.1:6270386-6277886 GCA_030674155.1 Stramonita haemastoma | reverse complement strand
TGTTGTTTTTTGGCCCAGGCCGAAAGCTGTGTCAGTTATTGATGTCAGCTCATTGCCAAGGCCTACAACTAAAATGTTGTTATGTTGTAAAATGTGTTGAGATTGCCTTCAGCCATGACAAGCTCTCAACAGAACCAACATGCACGCTCCTTTTAAAGGAGAAAAAAAAATCTTCTAAAGTCGGAGTATGGCTGTCTATATGGTGAGATACTTGAAACCAGTCATACATGCTAAACTTCTCATTCAGTGTGCAATTTCAATCTCACAGTGTTTTCCAGGCGGGATGAGTGAGTGAGTAATTCAGAGTGCACATTCTGGGTGACCCTGGAGTGTTACGTGAAGGGAACACACGACAACAACAACAGCAGCAATAACAACGTTTACTTTGTGTGTGTTTTCATTCGTTTGTTGTTGTTGTTGCTGTTTACATTCCTTGGAGATGTCGAAATGCAGTTTATCCAGAAAAGCTAGACTAGGGGGGGGGGGGGGGGAGGGGGGGGAGGGGGGGGGAGGGGGGGGGGGGGGGGGGGGGGAGGGGGGGGGAGGAGTGTAACAACGAATGGAGAAACATTTGTTGATCTCACCATTGAAATCAGACAGGCATACAGACAGACAGACAGACAGACAGACAGACAGACAGACACACACACACACACGGACACACACACACACACACACACACACACACACACACACACACACACACACACACACACACACACACACACAACAACGCACACACGTACACACGCACGCATACGCGCGCGCGCCGGGGGAGGGAGGGAGGGAGGAAGAGAGAGAGAGAGAGAGAGAGAGAGAGAGAGAGAGAGAGAGAGAGAGAGAGAGAGAGAGAGGAGAGAGAGAGAGAGAGAGACAGAGACAGAGACAGAGACAGAGACAGACAGACAGACAGACAGACAGACAGACAGACACAGACAGACAGGCAGGCAGGCAGACAGGCAGGCAGGCAGACAGACAGACAGACAGACAGACAGACAGACAGATATGCAATTAGTCAGACAGATACGGACACAGACATATAAAGACAGACAAATAGACATATATAAACAGATATACAGAGACAAATAGACATACACAGACAGACAAACAGACAGAGACAGACAGACAGACAGACATATACAGACAGACTCCAAAGGAAGTATCACAGCAAGCAGAATAATCCATATTATAGGGTACGCCCCACCCACCTCCAGCATTTGTCAGATTCCTCACTACTTGCGTAATGCACATTGCTAATGATGCCTAGAGGATGCACACAGTGCACTCGCAATTTGATGGATCGGTGGTTTAGAGGCAACACACCCGTTTAGAAAGCGAGGATTCGCCGGTTCGATCCTCGACTGAACCTGAACTCTGGCGGACGCTACGGCCAAGTGGTTAGGACCGTTTGGCTTCAGTCCCGTGGGTCCATGAAGTTGTGGGTTTGAATCTTGGCTTCGTTGTCTGGTGAATTAAGGCTGTGGAATTTTACCATATCCCAGGTTAGGTGCATACCTGCCAGTGCCTTAATTCCCTTTCAGTTTATGCAGATGATTGAAATTGCTCGTTACGAAGCTCAAGACTCGAGACATTAAAGTGTTTCGATAATTTCTCAAGTTGAGACATTAAAGTGTTCTCGTGTGTTAACTTGAGAAATTATCGAAATTCAATATTGTTATTCAATTCTGTGTCTGTATCTAATTGATCGCATGTCTGTCTGTCTGTCTGTCTGTCTGGACTCGTAATTCATATTAGCTTTCGGCAGGTTAACAGAAACACGAATATACTCAGCGTGCAACCTGTACAATAAAATGAGCTGTTCTGAAATCGGAATGTGTCGGCTGAGGCCAGAAGACAGACCCCTGAAAATTTACAAGCACAGGAGGAGACCAGGCAGTACGCATCCCACCTATTCAGGGAACGGAGAGAGAGAGAGAGAGAGAGAGAGAGAGAGAGAGAGAGAGAGAGAGAGAGAGAGAGAGAGAGAGAGAGAGAGAGAGAGAGAGAGACAGACAGACAGACAGACAGACAGACAGACAGACAGGCAGACAGACAGAGAGAGACAGAGAGAGACAGAGAGACAGAGAGAGACAGAGAGTCGGAGACAGAGAGACAGAGAGAGACAAAGAGAGAACTACCACCCCCCTCACCCTACACGAAACCTTGAGGGGCAGTGTGGCTGCCAGTCTTGTGGATGAGACTATAAACCGATGTTCTAAATTAGTGTAACACACAACATTTTTCTTATGTTTTTCATATAACAGAACTCAAAGCAACGAGGGAGTTGTCCCTGACAGCAATCAAAAAAAAACCACCCACAAAAAGCACCCCCCAAAAAAACAAACAACCCCCCCCCCCCAAAATGTAAAGAAAAAACCACTCTGTTACAGAAACGCATGCAGACTGGAAAAATATTGCTAATCTTGTAACAAATAACTAACTAGGTAAATGAATAAATAAATAAATAAATAAATAAATAAGTAAACAAACATAGTGTAAAAGCTAGGATTAAACTTTTTGGAACTCAATCTTTCTAGTACCACAAGTAACACATGCAAAAAAAAAAAAATCACAGAACATGCAAGAATTTTGAGACCTTCCCCCTCCCCCCCAAAAAACAAACAAACAAAAAAACCAACAAAAAAAGTTCCAGAGATGGCAAAATGTACAACTGACACTTCCAGCAATAATTCTTCAGTGAAAATATGTACATGGCACCCACAAGAACAGACATGAAATGAAGAGGGAAGAATGGATGATTGGGGAGGAGGTGGAGAAAGTCTTGAGGAATATTGGGGAGGAGAAAAGGGAGGGGGGGGGCTAAGGACTGGACATTGAGGAGAAAGGAAACGGGATAGGAGTAAGAGAGGTTAAACAGCGAGTATGCCCTTTGATCTAGACGCTTGCATCAAGTGGGATCCGATGCCGCTGTTTGATACAGTGACCACATTGCATGCATTGTCACGCCTGTCTCCATCGATCTGCAGCCTGACGAACATGCCGGGACAAGAGGGGAGTAGCTGATGTCCGTACATTAATCAGGTTTAGCCTGCCTAAATCGCCTTAAACAACACTGCTGCTGCTTGCTAGGAAAGAAAATATAAGAACTGGAAAAGAAAAGAGAAAATGGTTTAACTTGAGTAAAGGATAATAAAAAAAGAAGAAATATACATGAACGGTTTGGGAGAGGGATAAAAAGAAAGAAAGGGAGGAGGAGGAAGAGGAGGAGGGGGAGGTGGAGGAGGAGGAGGAGGAGGAGAAGAAGAAGAAGATGAAGAAGAAGAATGGAAATTGACTGACAGCGAAAGGCTGGGAGGAGAAGATAGGGACAAGGATAATAATCATGATAAGAAACAGCGATAACTTCCTAGTCACAACAAATCGAAATTTACTGTGTAAATGTTGTAGTTAAAGAATAGAATGTAGCAATGGAAGCGCATTTCTGGTGTCACCATTGATTTTGACAGCTTGTCAAATTTATATTCTTTATTTTCTTTCATCCCTTTAGGGATATGGGAGCTTATTCAAACTATTTAGAAGCAAAGATATCGCTGAACAATTTCAGTGGACATGTACATTTAATAACAGTATTTCAACACAACACTCTAGGACATAAAAGGTAACTAATTGTCTTTTAACCTATTTCAAGTTACTTGAGCATGTTTTAGAAGTTATTTCTTAAAGTACCAGTTGCTATTGGGCAGTAGTTAGGGCCTTGGATTTTGTACTGGAAGGTCAAGGGTTGGAATCCCATAAGAGTCATAGGGACTTTTTGGACTCCAGCCGGCTCCTACCCAGAGTGAGTGTGCTGTGGGCTCAGTGGGGAGACTGGGACCTCATGGTCGAGCTTCATCTACTTTATTGAGGCGTGTTTGAGAGTGTTGTTCAAATTACCTGACCAACACTGCAGGTGTCTGTATCTCTCGGACCGGTTTGACGCTGGGATATATTATGATAGAAAGCATAGAGTACAACCCTGTCAAGAAGTCTCAAAGCATATACGCTTCCACAGCAGCAGCAAAATTACATCATCCTCATTACCATTGATCACCATGCTGTAATAAAATTGCCCCTGCTGCTCTGGTCTCATGGTGACCTCGGATTTGGTTTCCCCATACACTTCTGTGGTGAGTTTGTATCAAAGCCTTTAGGGTTGGAGGTTCATGGGGGACGGTCGTCGGAGGGGAGTTGTGGTGGTCGCCACCTCGGATGGGCGTCTCAGCTCACTCAGTCTAGCTCCTCGACAGAACTAATAGTATCATTAGCAGGGGGCTTAGTAGTAGATGGTGTCCTGTGTACGTTAGCTCAGAACGGGCACCCATGAACACCACTAAAGTGACTCAACAGCAGTGCAGTGCCCCTCTGGCTGGTGGCTCAATGGTGGCCTGATATTGATGAGCTCCTTTTGGATTCCCGACCGTGGGGATGAGGTATAACAAATCTTGGTGTGGCTTTGTCACGGAGATTGAGATGATTGGCGGGGATCAGCAAACGGGGATGTCACAGAAGATGAGGCAGTAAAAAAGTTTATTCCTAAAGGCATTAACAATTTCAACAACATTAAGCAGAATTTATCTGTTTGTTGAAGAAAAGAGTTGTTCATAATTAAAGTATTCGAGTATTGAGCATAACAATTTGAGAACAATTTTTTACCGGTTTTATTGGAGAATGGATACATAAAAAGATAATAAAATTTGTCACCATAATCACCACAATAACATTTATCAGATGTCATGGATGTAAAAGCATTGAGAACATCTTGTGCAAATGTTAAAGCCTGTACTGCCTTTCAGAGGAGTAGGCCATTTGTGCTGGTGGGAACGGATAACAAAGTTTATAAACTGCATCTGCTACAGGGACGGAATGTTAAAAACACACATGAGTGCTTATTCCATGAACATAAAAGCAAAAGAATAAATAAGCGAATAAGACATAAGCAGTTTAGCATCTCAGGTTTTTGCATGACATAGCAAGTTTATGCACCAACATACCTGCACGTGCAATGCAGACAGGGTGGGAGTATCTGTGAGAAGATGAAACTGCATTTTTTTCCCAATACCAATATCAAACATCTGACCAGGAAGAACATTATGTCAGAAATGAGAATTTAGGACTTCTTTCAGCACCAGTCTGGCACCAATTTTACACTGATGGATTTTTCCTCTTCGTTCCTTGGCTAGAACTCTAAGGTTTCTCATTGAGATTTTGTGTATGTGACTGCTTTTAACCAACCATTAAAGCAGCTGCATTCTGACTTCAGAGAGGATGCCTAAACATGACATCAGTGTGTGTGCATGCATTTTAAAAATCTTGTCATTTTTTTCCCAAGAGCACACAATGGCATACTCTTCCAAAAGGTGGAGCAGGTTTTAACATGAGCACAAGATGTTCTGCATGTGATTGCACATGGAACCTCACTTTGTAACAAATATAATCTGAAGGCTTTTTAGTGAGTAAAGTTAGCACTGATGATAACTCCAGGGGGGAAAATCCCACCGAACAGACATCTGGGTGGCAGCTCAAACTGGGGCTGTCAGAATGTTCTAACCACCAGCAGACTGGAGCATCCTCCACACTGATGGAAATGACATACTACACAGATCCACAGCATGCAGAATGCATTCTCAATGCTGCCACTTGAGTCATGCAATGGGCGGGTAATCTAGCAGAAACACACCCATCTGTACAGTGTGGTGTCGCAGGTTATGTTCTATCCAAAGCCAGACTTTTATCTCATTCACTAGACTATGATATATGTGTTGGTGTTTTATTTTTTGAATGAGGTGATGAAAAGAGGTCCTGAATGCACCATACCATACCATACCATACCATGCCATACCATGCCATGCCATACCATACCATACCATACCATACCATACCATACCATACCACACCATACTATGAAAGATCGTTGCCTCTGGCAAGAAATGAGATGCTAAACAGCAGACTCGAAATCTGATCTTGGCTTTTTAATGTCTCATCTCCTGCGACTTACCTACTCTGCTGTTCCAAGCTGCTCATTTCAATCTCACACTCCAATCACAACCAGGCTTGTCATGTTCTGTTCTCAGTTCCTTGGAGTTTAAGAATATTAGGTCGTCAGAGGGCTACCAGCCATAAGAGCCCTGCACCCCTGTTGGATCATATGATGGCATTCAGAGGAGCTTTAAAAAAAATCAGTGGAGCTTGTCCAAATCCAGCTCAAGTAGTTACTAAGCCTGTGCTGGTGACAATATCGACAAAGCCAGACTGACTGAGATGTCTAAAACTAAGGTTTACTTTTCGAAAATAATGCCGACAAAAACATGACAGAAACGTCACATTCAAGCACAAAAAAGCATCCTGACTTCCTGATATGTGTAAGATATTTCCAACTTTCCCACTGTTAGCATAACTATGCCAATGGCATTAAAAAGAACCAATAGGATTAAAGTGAGTAAATGTCTGGGTGGTGAAGGTGGAGGACTTGGGTTGAAGACAGAATAGGAGGAGAGTGAGGGAGAGGGTTAGGGGATAGGGATTGGGATATAAGAAGTAAGGGAAAGAGGAGGAAGAGTAAGAGAGGTTAAACAGCGAGTGTGCCCTTTGATCTAGACGCTTGCATCAAGTGGGATCCGATGCTGCTGTTTGATACAGTGACCACATTGCATGCATTGTCACGCCTGTCTCCATCGATCTGCAGCCTGACGAACATGTCGGGACAAGAGGGGAGTAGCTGATGTCCGTACATTAATCAGGTTTAGCCTGCCTAAATCGCCTTAAACAACACTGCTGCTGGGAAAGAAAATACAAGAAGGAAAACAAGGAAAGTGCACAAAGTCGAAAAAAGAGTTGGTGAAGGAAAACTGGGGAAAAAAAGTTGTGGAGAAAAAAGAAGAAAAGGACAAGGAAAAGAAGAAAAAAGGAGAAAAAGAAGAAGAGTGCAATCAAATCCAATTGTGATGTTTGTAGTCCCAATGACCACAGAGGCCATGTCAGGGCTGTCATCTACTGTAAGAATTAGGAGAAGAATTGCGAAGAAGAAAATTGCAAAGAAGAAGAATTGCAAAGAAGAAGAAGAAGAAGAATGCAAAAGAAGAAGAAGAGTTCCAAAGAGGAAGAAGAATTGCAAAGAAGAAGAATTGCGAAGAAGAATTACACAGAAGAAGAAGAAGAAGAAGAAGAAGAAGAAGAAGAAGAAGAAGGAAGAAGAAGAAGAAGAAAAAGAGGAAGAAGAAGAAGAAGAGGAAGAAGAAAAGGGAGGAGGAGGAGGAGGAGGAGGAGGAGGAGGAGGAGGAGGAGGAGGAGGAGGAGGAGGAGGAGGAAGAGGAGGAGAAGAAGAAGAAGAAGAAGAAGAAGAAGAAGAAGAATGCGAAGAAGAAGAAGAAGAAGAAGAAGAAGAATGCGAAGAAAAGAAGAAGAAGAAGAAGAAGAAGAAGAAGAAGAAGAAGAAGAAGAAGAAGAAGAAGAAGAAGAAGAATGCGAAGAAGAAGAATGCGAAGAAGAAGAATGCGAAGAAGA
>CM060325.1:6240386-6267886 GCA_030674155.1 Stramonita haemastoma | reverse complement strand
GGTAGATAGAGTTATAAAATGACAAAATAATGTTCTGGTAGGCCAGCCCAATTTCTTCCCTCAGCACTGCCCTACAATAAGAAAAACAATATATATATATATATATATATATATATATAATATATATATATATATATATATATATATATATATATATATATACATGCAATGCTCATTCACTGCTCACGGTCACCGCTAGCAGTAGTAGCAGTCCCAGTAGACGCAGGCAAGGCTCTGGCAGTGACGTCAGAATACCCCCCTAACGTCATCATGCGTATGGAGCGGTCCAGCTCCGGCGTCATGCCGCGGACGTTGAGGTGGAAGCGGGTCCTCCTGGCGGGGAGGGGCCCCTGCAGGGCGCGCTGCCTGTGGATGATGTCCAGGATGAGGACCACAGTGCTGGCCTGCAGGGCCAGGTTGACGTTCAGCTCCCTCAGGTGCCGGCAGCTCTGCACGAAGCTGACCACCGCCGTGTCCACCGACACCTCCAGGTCGGGGCGGAGCTGCAGGTGCAGCTTGCTGAGCGTGGACTGGAAGGCGTCCGCCAGGTAGACGATGAGGGAGCGGATGCCGGTCAGCAGCGCCGAGTCGTGCAGGTTCTCCACGCCCAGGTAGGTCACGCGCAGCTCGCTCAGAGGCATGCCCCTCACCAGCACGCCCGTGTACTTCTGGAAGCCGCACAGCCCGTGGATGCGAGCCTTGACCCTCAGCCCCGGCACGCGCTCACACACGCCCCGCCAGCATTCCGTGCTGATGGCGTAGCTCCCTACTGACTCGTCCGCGTAAAAATCCAAGTCGAGCTGACGCAAGGTTTTGTGGGAGGCCCGCGTCAGCCGCTCGAGGATAGCTTCGCTCATGCTTCTCAGGTCCATCCTGATGGTGATCAGCGCCTGGAACTGACCCATGACTTTCCCGTAGCGGACAAGGCTTGCCACTCTTGTTCTGGGTGAGAAGAACTGGCGAGGTTGATGTCAGCCAGGTAAGCCTTGGGGTGAAGGCGTGTGCCGTAGCTGAGGGCATCCAGGTACACGGGTACCTTCGTCACGATCCATCAGACAGAAAGACAGGTCCACACTGCGGAGAAAAGATTGTTCTTCAGGAGATTGCAAGAGACCCAAACTACCGTGCCACGGCTGGGAGAGAAGAAATGCCAGCCCGAGTGAAAATCAGCGTTGACTATTCTGATCTTCAGCAAACGAATCCCCATGGTTTTTTCAAGCTGTTGACGAACTGTTCAAACGCCTTGGAGATGACGGAGGCTGTGTTGATGTTCGGACGACTCAGTTCCAGCTCATACTCTGCAGGTGCCATCCTAGATGGGCGATGTATTTCTGATAACTCTCACCTTCTCGAAGGCGTCAAAACTCCTGAAGACGAAATAGCGTCTGCGCCAGAGGGAGGGGTTCTTGAAGGCTCGCCTCCAGGATGAGCAGGCCAGAGAGGCGTGACAGCGATCCACGTCACTGAGAAAAACAGGATGTGCTCCAGAACTATGTCAGGGGTCAAGTGCCAGGGCCCCTGACCCTCGTTCTGGCCATCTGTGTACACGGGGGCAGGGGGTTCTGGATTCTCTGCAGTGTTGGCAGGCTCCTGAGGACCCAGAGACAAGATGGAGGGCGGAGGTGCCATCAGACTGCTGTTGCTGGTGTTGACTTCTTCCGCTGCTTCTCCTTCCGCTGCTGTCTCGTCCCAAAAGGAACACCCTGCTTGTTCTCCCATTGTCTAGATTTGTATCGTAAGAAAGAATGAGGTTGAAGTATAACACTTTAAGAAAAAAGATTTAATGTAAAATACACATTGATCTATATATGGGCTGTTCGGCTGTCTGAGTTTCACAGGACAAATTTCGGGCGTATGGGAGACCCAGGTGAAGGTTTCCCATGAAAATGGAGATTTTGTGACACACGTAAACGTGAAAAGCTTGGTTGTGTTTATATTGTTCAAAGGCTCCAATGCCGATATAAATGCAGGTGATAACTTTGTTGACAACAATGAAACGACTTCAGAATTGAAAATCCTGATAAATGCTTCCCACATGAAGATGCTTTAAAAATCATATATAATATATAGATAATATTAATTGAGGCTTAAAGAACGACCTGCATTCTTCTGTTTAGTTGCCTTTCACTGCTGTTTGTGATGTCTAAAAAGTTAAGAAAATACGAAAGGAAAATATCACACGTGTGTATACTTTGCCAGTCTGCTTCAAATTAATCTTGTTTTCCAGAGGCAAATGATATAACATACAGCTGAACAATAGATCCAGTGAGACTCAAAACAACTGCAGAAAACTTGTCTCTAAAACTAATACATCTCAATCCAAAATAAAAAGTTAAAAAAAAAAAACACAACAATCTACACCCCCCTTTCAACTGTTGTCAAAACAAAGTTCACTCGATATTTGCATAGAACAATCTTGCAATTTACTCATCTCTGAAAAAATCCTTTCCCGTCTTTTGATCATGTTCTGCTCTGCGATGGCTGAAAATCCTTTGTGAAGTCTGCAGCACTTTTTTTTTTTGATTGGTTTTCTAACGATGGTCAAATATCACTGGCTGATGGATACGCAGACTGGAACCTCTTGTGTTTTTTACAAGGCCAATATGGCCAGCTGGCTGAAAGGGATTCTGAGGTCAGTTGGGCCAGAGTTCAAGCACTGAAGCAGCAGTAAGGCCTAAAAACGCAGTTCGTTGTCAAGCAAAATGGGAATCTTGGTCTTCCACTCCTCTTTCGCAAGCTTTCACACGTCACACTTGCACTCATACGTCAAAAAGTAGCGTAACGTCATTTTCCATGTAGAGTTACGCGATTTTGTTTCTATCGTCAATCTTTCGATCACCTAACACTACCTGAAGTGGCATGTCAGTGTTTTAAAAGTGAGTCTTGTGAAAAAAGTTTATTTTGTTAGTTAGATCTAGTGATCGTTTTATGAAGCATTTGTACCTTGAAATAATACTCTATTGAGCAATATTCTGACGTGGGTGATTATCTAATTTTTTTGGTGCTAATTATCCCCACCAAGGATAAGGGTATCCCGTCATGGAAAGTATACCGAATAACACCGAAATTAATCTTAGGATTTGATGACGACCTAAATCAAGTTCTTTGGTTCATAAACTAATAACCTTTTCATTGCTATAGGCTAGGAATAATATCGTCCCACTTTCTTTTCTCTCTATTTCGATAAAGTCTGGAAAACGTGTGTGGCACATGTGTAAATTGGTTTCTGTCGCACATTGTGTGTGTGTGTGTGTGATTTCGTAAGCGAGTTCCTGATTTGTGTGACCTTTTGCAACTTTTTTTTTTCTTTTGTCGATTTCTTGCTATTTTTTTAATTTTTATATATATCTTTGGTGTTTTTCTCTTTTATATTCCTGTCTATCTATTTCTTTGTTAGTTGGTGTGATTATTTTTAGCTGTCTTTTGCAATCGAAGGATTAATTAACACAAGTTTTATGATGTAGCCTAACACTTTTCTCGATGACTTTAGATATGCCTTTTTCATTCTCTTTTATTTTGTTTCTTTATTATTTTATTATCTCTCCGCCCCCCCCCCCCTCTCTGTCGCTTGGCTTGAGCCTTTGCCTTGCTTGTTATTCCTTTCCCTGATTGCTTCATTCATGCAGTGATTAATTTATATCAGAAATTTCTGACTGATGTCAGCGACTTCATGATTAGGTATCAGCCATATGAGATTCACTTTGTATGTCCCCCCCCCCCCCCCCCCCCGATTCTTTCTTTATTATTATTTATTTTATTATTTTTAACCTTTTGGCTTTTAGCTCAACTAGTCGTCAAGGGTTAATGCAATTGATTGACTTTGAAGGAAAAATACATTTGATTATGCACATATGGCTGAAGCTGCAGGTGCTTCGTGTGTGTGTGTGTGTGTGTGTGTGTGTGTGTGTGTGTGTTGTGTGTGTGTGTGTGTGTGTGTGTGTGTGTGTGTGTGTGGCGTGCGTGTGTGGTGGTGTGTGTGTGTGTGTGGTGTTGTGTGTGTGTGTGTGTGTGTGTGTGTGTGTGTGTGTGTGTGTGTGTTGGTGCTTTGTGAGCACAAATTTCGTAAGGGAGTTCCTGATTTCTTTGACCTTTTATACCAGTTTGTTTCTTGTGTCCATTTCTCGCTATTTTTGTATCTTTCATGTGTCTTGTTTCTTTCTTTTGTCTGGTTTTTGTTTGTGTTGCTTGTCTGTTTGTCTATTTGTCTATTTGTTTATTTGTTTGTTTGTTTTTAGCATTCTTTCGCAATCGAAGGTTTAACTAACCCCAGTTTTGTGTTGTAGACTTTCACTCGTTGTACCCAGAGTTCCTTTCCCTTACTCATTCCCTTTCCCTCTTTTCTTTTTCTCCCTCCCCTTTCTCCCTCCCCTCTTCCTGACTTTTTGTCTCATTCCTCCTGGCTAGCCTCTTGAATTGTGTGTTCATTCATTCATTCATTCATCATTCATTCATTCATTCATTCATTCATTCATCAGTTGATTATTTCATATAAGAAATTACTGGGTGATGTCTGTGACTACATTAGTATTTATTAGACGGGTCAGTGTGTCTGTTGGATTTCTTAAAAAAACAACAACAAACAATTTGAATCTTTTGGCTTACCTTAGCTGCTTGCCAAGTGTGAATGAATACAATTTGTTGACGTTTTTTTTTCGTAAAAAATTGCTGCATTTCTCTGCACGCGAATGCCTATAGGTATGAACTATACACTGTGAGTATATAATGTATATATTATGTACACGCACACACACACACACACACACACACACACACACACACACATACACACACACACACACACACACACACACACACACACACACACACACACACACACACACACACACACGAGATATATATATATTTTATATATATATATAATATATATATATATATATATATATATATATATATATATAATATATATATATATGTTGTGTGTGTGTGTGTGTGTGTGTGTGTGTGTGTGTTGTGTTGTGTGTGTGTGTGTGTGTGTGTGTGTGTATGTATGTATGTATGTATGTGTGCCGGTGCGTGCATATACGCGCGCACACGCTCGCTCCAGCGTGTATGAACACAAATTATTTCGTAAGCAAGTTCCTAATTTCTCTGACCTTTTAGACCATTTGATTATTTTTTTGGTCCAGTTTTTCTCTTCTATTTTTGTGTGTATCTTTCATATTCCTTCTTTTTGCACTTTGTTTGGGTTGTGTTTTACTTTGTTTCCCTGCGTCATTGTTTGTTTGTGTGTGTGTTGGTTGGCTGGTTTCAGCTTTCTTTCGCAATGGAGGACTTCATCAACACCAGTTTCGTGTTGTAGTCTGCACTTTACTCGTTGACTTCAGACGTACTTTCTTTTTATTTGTTCTCTCTCTTTCTTCCTTCTTTCCTTCATTTTCTCCCATTCCTTTCTTCTGACCTATTTGTTCACTCGTTTGTTCCTTCTTGGCCTGATTGCTTCATTCATGCTTTGGTTCATCAATTCATATCATACATTTCTGACTTGCTTCAGAATTTTCTGATTCATGTTAGTGAATGCATGATTATACATTGGGTAGTCTTTTCATGTTGTTAATATTCTTGAATCATTTTGGCTTTGAGCTCAACAGACTGCCATGGGTCGATGTGATTTGCTGACTTTTATTTTTTTAATAAAAATGTGGCATTTGATTAATGCCTGAGGGTGCAATTGCAAGAGCAAATCCTTCGCCCCAGGAATATCATGCTGTATTCTCAGGATCTGAGGTCCACAAGGAGTATAATGCCTGCTGCGGGGGGGTCATCACCTGATGGGCCCTGCACGCTATGGGTTATTTTGGTGATGTTAAAATGGTCCTGTTTTGAGCTAAAAACACACAACCCACACTCCAAGCCCCCTACAATCAAATGGTTTACACTGGGTAGACTGAGTGAGACGCCCCCACCTGTGGTAGTAACCACCACGACGTCACCCCAACGCATTCTTCGTAACCACCAATCCTAAAGGCTTTGACAAAAAACTAATCACAGGCATAGAAGTGTAGGGCAAACCAAAAGGGAGTCACCTTGGGGCCAGAGCAACGGGGCCACGAATCTGACACTTTTCTTTTAATGCATGGGGTCAGCTGTTAAAAGGGATGAAGTGTGATGATCTATGAAGTGCCTCTATGAGATTTTCTTGACAGGGTGTGCTTTACACTCGTTTCCCCAAACTATCCTGGGTAAACCGGGGCCCAAGCCCCTGCACTCTCAAAATCGCACCCGCGAAGTGGATAAAGCTCGACTTGGGTCCAGTCTTCTCAATGAGCCCAACAAATCTTTTGGGTAAAAGGGGGGTAGATCCAAAAACAAACGCAAGACCTATGGACAAACTACGTTATTTTAGGTGGGTAACGTAACGATGTTTTATTTATTTTATTATTTTTTATACCATTTTATGTCACACAGATTCCTGCGCGAAATTGGGAAAATTTTCGCTGCTTCCCCGGAGGAGTGCGTCCCCCACAATGCTGCGCCTACCCCTTTTTTTTTTTAAAAAAAAATTATAAATTTTAAATATATATATATATATAATATATATATATATATATATTATTTTAAAAATATATATAAATTGAGAAAATGTAGGGGAGAAAAACAAGTGCAAAACCTTACAACTTCATTTATCACAAAATTGATTTTCTTCACAGTTTCCCAAAAAAAAAAAAAAACGAAAAAAGAAAAAAAACAAAAAAAAAAGCCCCGCTAAGATAAAATCTTTTGGGGCACGTTTGGATTTTGAGTAAGGACCATGCTTTTTGACCGACCTGACTCAGTTTCGGCTCCCGGTTTACACCCTTTAGAGGGCCCAGTGATTCAACCTCACCACCCTCTTTTTTTTATTTTTTTTTCCCCTTTTTTTTCCCCCCCCCTTTTTTTTTCCCCGGGGGGAAAAAAAAAATTTTTTTTTTCCCCCGGGTTTTTTCCCCCATAAAAAAAAAAAATTTTTTTTTAAAAAAGGGGGGGGGAAAAACCCCCCCCCATTTTTTTAAATTTTCCTTTTTTTCCCCCCCCCATAATTTTTCAACCCAATTTTTTTCAAAAGGCCCTTTTTGGGGTTTGGGGGGTTTAAATTTTTTTTGGGCCCCCCCCCCCCGGGCCCGGCCTCCCCCCCCTTCCCCCTTTTTTTTTTTTTTTTTTTTTTTAAATTTTTTTTTTTCCCCCCAAAACCCCCCCCTTTCCCCCGAAAAAAAAAAAAAAAACCCCCCCAAACCCCCAAAAAAACCCCCAAAAAAAAAAAACCCCCCCCCCTTTTTGGGTTTTTTTTGGGGGGGGGAAAAAATTTTTTTTTAAAAAAGGGGGAAAATTTTTTGGTTTTAAAAAACCCCCTTTTTTTTCCCCCCCCCCCAAAAAAAAAAACCCCCCCCCCCCCCCCCAAAATTTTTCCCAAAATTTTTTTTTGTGTTTTTGGTTTTTAAAAAAAATTTTTTTTTTAAAAAACCCCCAAAAAAAAAAATTTTTTTTTTTTTTTTTTTTTAAAAAAAAAAAAAAAAAAAAATTTTTTTTTTTGCCTTTTTCCCCCCCCCTTTTTTTTTTAAAATTTTTTTTTTTTTTTGTTCCCCCCCGGGTTTTTTTTTTTTTTTTTCCCTTTTTTTTCCCTTTTTTCCCCCTGTTTTTTTTTTTTTTTTCCCCAAAAATTTTTTTTTTCCCCCCCTTTTTGCCCCAAAACCCCCCCCCCCTTTCCCCTTTTTTTTTTTTTTTTTTCCCCCCCTTTTTTGGGGGGGTTTTTTTTGGGGGGGGGGGGGGTTTTTTTTTTTTGTGTGTTTATTTTTTTTAAAATTTTTTTTTTTGGGGGGGGTTTTTTTTCCGGGGGGGGTTTTTTTTTTTTGGGGGGGGTTTTTTTTTTTTTTTTAAACCCCCCCCTTTTTTTTAATTTTTTTTTTTAATTTTTTTTTTTTCTTTTGTTTTTTTGGTTTTTTTCCCCCCCTTTTTTTTTTTTTTTTCTTTTTTCCCCTCCCCCCCATTTGTTTGTTGTGTTTTTTTTGTTTTTTTTTTTTTTCCCCCCCCTTTTTTTTTTCCCCTTTTTTTTTTTTTTTTTTAAGGGAAGAAGGCCCAAGGGGGGGGGGGGAAAAATTCAACCCCCCCTAAAAAATTTTTCCCAAAATTTTTAAAAAAAAAACCCCCCCAAAAAAAAAACCCCCCCCCGGGGGGTGCGGGTTTTTTTAAAAAAAACCCCCCCCCCCGGGGGGTTCCCCCCTCCCCCCCCCAAAAACCCCTTTTTTTTCCCCCCAAAAAAAAGGGGGGGGGCCTTTTTTTTAAAAAAAATTTGGGGGGGTCCTCTTAAAGGGTTTTTTTTTGGGGGTTTTTTGGGGTTTTTTTGGGGGGGGTTTTTTGGGGGGTTTTTTTTTGGGGGGGCCCCCCCTTTTTTGCCCTTTTCCTTTTTTTCCCCCCTTTTTTTTTCTTTTTTTTTTTTTTTGGTTTTTTTTTTTTTTTCTTTTTTTAAAAATTTTTTTTTCCCCAATTTCCCCCCCCCGGGGGTTCCCAAAAAAAAAGGGGGGGGGTTTTTCCCCCCCCCCCCCCCCAAAAAAAGGGGGGAAAAAAAAAGGGGGAAAAGGGGGTTTTTTTTTTTTTTTTTTTGAAAGGGGAAAAAAGGGGAAAAAATTTTTTTTTTTTTTAAAAAAAAAATTTTTTAAAAAAAAAAAAAAACCCCCCTTTTTTAAAAAAAAAACAAAAAATTTTAAAAAAAAAAAAGGGATAAAAAAGAAGGGGGAAAAAAAAAAAAAAAAAACCCTTTAAACCCCCCCCCCTTTTTTTTTTTTTAAAAAAAAAAGGGGGGGGGGGGGAAAAAAAAAGGGGGGGGTTTTTTTTTTTTTCCCCCCCCCCCCCCCCCCCCCGGGGGGCCCCCCTTTCCCCCCCCCCCCCCCAAAACCCAAACCGAAAACCCCTTCCCAAAAAAAAAAAAAAAATTTTTTTTTTTCCCCCCCCCCCCCCAAAGGGCCAATTTTTAAAAAAAAAAAACCAAAAAAAATTTTTTTTTTTCCCTTTTCCAAAAAAAGGGGAAAAGGGGGGGGGGCCCCCCCCCAAAAAAAAAATTTTTTAAACCCCCCGGGGGTTTTTTGGGGGTTTTTTTAAAAAAGGGGGGCCCCCCCCCCCCGGGGGGGAAAAAAAATTTTAAAAAAGGGGGGGGGAAATTTTCCCCCCCCCCCTTTTTTCCCCCCCCAAAGGGAAAAAAAAAATTTTCCTTTTTTTTTAAAAAAAAAAATTTTTTTTTCCCCCCCAAAAAAAAACCCAAAAAATTTTTTTTTTTCCCCCCCAAACCCCCCCCAAAAACCCCAAAAAAATTTTCCCCAAAAAAAATTTTTTTTTTAAAATTTTTCCCCCTTTTTTCCCGGGGAAAAAAAAACCAAAAATTTTTTAAAAAAAAATTTTCCCCCCCCCCCCCCAAAAAAACAAAAAAATTTTTTTTTTTTTTAAAATTTTTTTAAAAAAATTTAAAAAAAATTTTAAAAAAAACCCCCAAAAAGGGAAAAACCCCTTTTTTTTTGAAAAATTTTTTTTTGGGTTTTTTTTTCCCCCCCTTTTTGGGAAAACCCCCCCCCCTTTTTTTTAAACAAAAATTTTTTAAATTTTTTTTTCCCTTTTTTTTTTTTTTTTTTTTAAAAAATTTTTAAAAAAATTTTTTTTTTAAAAAAAATTTTTTTTTTTTTTTTTTAAAAATTTTTATTCTTTAAAATTTTAAAAATTTTTTTTTTAAAAAAATTTTTCCCCCTTTTTTTTTTTCCCCCCCCCCTTCCCCCAAAAGGGCCCCCTTTTTCCCCCCCCCCCTCCCTTTTTGGGGGGTATTCAACCCCCCCAACCCAATTTTTAAAAATTAAAAAAAAAAAGGTTTTTTTCCAAAATTTTTTTTTTTTTTCCCCCCCTTTTGGCCCCTTTTTTGGGGGGTTTTTTTTTTAATTTAAAAAAAAATGGGAAATTTTTTTAAATTGGAAAAATTTTTTCCCTTTTTTTTGGGGGTTTTTTTGTCCTTCCCTTCCCCCCCCCCCCCCCCTTTCCCTTTTTTCTCTCCCCCCCCCCCCCTTTCCCCCCCCCCTTTTTTCCCCCCCCCCCCCCCCCTTCCCCCCCCCCTTTAAAAACCCCCCCCCCCCCAAACCCCCCCCCCCCCCCCCCAAAAAAAACCCCCCCCCCCCCCCCCCCCCCCCCCCCCCCCCCAAAATTTTTTTTCCCCCCCCCCCTTTTTTTTTTTTTTAAAAATTTTTTTTTTTTTAATTTTTTGGGGTTTTTTTATTTTTTTGTTTTTTTTTTTTTTTTTTTTTTAAAAAAAAATTTTTTTTTTTTTTTTAAAAAAAAAATTTTTAAAAATTTTTTTTTTTTAAAAAAAAAAAAAAAAAGGGCCCCAAAAAAATTTTTTTTTTTTTAAAAAAAAAACCCAAAATTTTTAAAAAATTTTTTAAAAAAGGGGGAAAAAAAAAAAAAACCAAAAAAATTTTTTTAAAAAGGGGAAAAAAAATTTTTTTTTTCCCCCCCCCCCCCCAAAAAGAAAAAAAACAAAAAAAAAAAAGGAAAAAAAAAAACCCGAAAAAAAAGGGAAAAAAAAAAATTTGGGAAAAAAAAACCCCCCTTTTTTTTTTTGGGGGGGGGAAAAAAATTGTCGGGCTGAAATTTGAGGTTTGGGGCCCCATGATCGGGATTTTTCTTGCTTTTTGTTTGTCTTACCATTTTCCCTTTCTTCTTATCTTTTCGTTAGGGATCAATTTTTGTTGGTGTTTTTTTGGGTTTGTTTATTTTTTTTTAAAATTTGTCAGCCATTTTTTAATTAAATTTTTTTTCATTCTTTTGATTATTTGTTAATTCATTTCCTTTTTTCACTAAACCCATCATTTTTATAAATTATCTGACTGTGTCAGAAAAAAACATTTTATCCCATTTGCTCCAGCCCGACTTTTTTTCCCCCCCCCAAAAAAAACAAAAAACAAAAAAAACAACCACAAAAACCCAAACAATTGGAATCTGCCCCCTTTTAGCGGGAAATGATTCCCAAAGGGCAAATTCAACTTGTTGATTTTGTAGAAAATTCGCATTTGATTGTGCTCATGGTAAGGGTGCGACGGGTTTGGGGTTTAAAAAAAAAATTAAGTTGAAACACACACACACACACACCCCACAACACACACACACAAAAAACACACAACACACACACCACACACACACTTTTTCCCCCTTCACATGTGTATGAACATGTGAGTACATTAGTTAAAAGTGACATCTTGTAAAAAAAAGCTCTTCTTGCCTGTTATTGTTTATTGTGTGGTTAACCCTAAATTTCCCAAATTCTAGGGTTTTCTGTTTAAAAACCCGCTTGATCCAATGTAGTTACAAACTTTTCATTTTTCTTATTTTCTGTTTTTTTTGGGTAGTTACTGGATTTGCACATTTTATGTTTTTATTCATTTGAAAAAAACAACCCCAAAAACTTTTGCATCGTGTGTAAAATTTTTTTGCAGTTTTGTTTAGCCCCCCCATCTCTAAAATGCTTGTGTAAATTTTGCCACCCATCTTGGCATGTGTTATTTTTCCCCTTTTTGCCCCTCCTTTTTTCCTCTGTTTTATTTCAAGTATGCATGTTTTACTGTTTTTTTGAAGCAGCCCGGGAAATTTTATTTTTTTTTCTTTAAAAATTTTTGGGTTTTTTTTTCGTCCCCATTGGAAAAAGGGACATTTTAAGTCCCTCCCTTTTTGGGGTTTTTACTCTGTGTTTCTTTTTTTTGTCCCGCTTTGTTTTTTGATTTTTTTTTTTTGTCCCTTTCCCTTCCTTCTTATTTTTTATCTTTGTTTTCCTTTCCTCCCCCTGTTTTTTCTTCTCACTCACTCTCTGTGTCTGGTTGCTACTCTTCTTTTTTATTTCTTTTTGTCATCCTTTCCTTTTCTTTCTTTCTTTTTTCTTTCCCACTTCATTTTTAAAAAAAATTTTGGGGGATTTAAATTTCCCCCCGTTTTTGGTTTAAATTGCCGGGCCAAAAAAAAAAAAAGAAGGAGGGTAAAAAAACTAGAAAAATAAAAAAAAAGCACAGACAGCCAAAGAGATAACAGACAGACTCAAAGAAACACAAGCATTACTAAGGAAAGAATGGAGACCCAAGACATTGACAAAAACACTGCAGACAACAGGAAAAAAAGGAAAAAAGACATGATGGCAAAGAGACCTAACATGAAGAGTAAGAGACAAGAAAAAAAAATGCAGATCTATACAAGACATGAAAGAACCAGATATAAACACAAAGAGAGAAAAAGACACACAGACTATGACCGAAAAAATGTGAAAAAATATCACAGCAGAGAGAGTGACAATTAAGAGCAAGAGACCTAAGGAAAAAAGACAAACAACCCCTACCAATACCCACAAAACTTTTCAGAGCCAGACATGAACAAAAAAGACACAGACAGACACCAACAAAGAAACACACGCAAAAAGCCAGGACAAAGAAAAGTGCTGGCCTTTCAAGTGAACCAGCGCACACTGCTGACTCAGCAAGCAGACGAAGGCTTGAGGCCTGAGGGCGTCCTGACACAGACAGGAAAATCCTCCTGTCTTCCTAGGGGCCAGTGGAGAGGACAGGAAAGAAAGGTGGGGGCAAGTGTCCCTCCTGCTGCTGCTTTCCTGCAAGGCATGTGTATTGCGCAGAAGCAATGCACTTTTTCCTCCTGTGTGTGTCTGTCTGCTCTTGTCTTGCTGTTTTCTCTGTCTGTCTGTCTGTCTGTCTGTCTGTCTGTCTGTCTATCTGTCTGTCTGTCGGTTTGTCTGTCTATCTCTTTTATAGGGGACGGATAGCCTAGTGGTCAGAACATTGCGCTGGCAATTTGACGACCCGGGTTCGAGTCCGGTTGAGGAAATTTTCTTCCTGGAGTTAACATCAGTGCTGATTCCACCCTCCCCAAAAGTCCTTCAGATGAGACTTTAAACCGAGGCCCCGTGTGCGAATGCACGCAGAACATCTTGTGCACACGTTAAATCCTGTTCCGCTTTTCGTAAGAGTAGGCCATCGTGTGCCGGTGGGAACAGATGACAAGATTTACAAAACTGCATACACACGGGGACTGGATGAAAAAAAGCACATGATTGCTTATTCTGTTATCCTCGATATAAAAGAATAAATAAATAAATAAATAAATAGTCAGCTTAATTTTTCTTTTACAGATTAACTACCATTTATTTATTCATTTACTCTCTCTCTCTCTCTCTCTCCCTGTGTCTGCCTGTCTATATATTTGTCTGTCTCTCTTTTTATATATATGCTGTCTCTATTTTTGAAAGAGTAAGCCATTGTGCACTGGTCAGAAGTGACAAAATTTAAAAAAAACTGTATACACACGGGGACTGGATGTAAAAAAGCACACAAGTGCTTATTCCATTATTCTCAATAGAAAAGAATCAATAAATAAATAATGAATTAAATAAACAATGAATATGCTTTCATATCTCTCTATGTCTATTTCTGCATCTTTGTTGCTCCCCTTTTCTATTGGGGAGGGGGGTGGGGGGCAGGGAAGCATCCTGGTAAAGGACAGAAGGAGAGATGAAAGGGAAGTGTGTGCTTTCTTTTTTCTCCTCTGGCATAGTTATGTTTGTTTGTGATGATAGTGGAACTGGATTTTAAATTGTTGATTTGATTATTTTTTCTTTTCTTTTTGTGGGAGTAAGGAATAGAGGAGGATATGAAGAAAAGACATTTTGTGCTTTTTTTTTCACTGAAAAGCATATGAATGAAGCTCTGCAAGGATAAAAAGCAGAGTTCCCTTCAAACTCTTGTCCTGCTTGTTCCAAAACCTGCTGTGTTATGTGTGTGTGTGTGTGTGTGTGTGTGTGTGTGTGTTGTGTGTGTGTGTGTGTGTGTGTGTGTGTGTGTGTGTGTGATGTGTGTGTGTGTGTGTGTGTGTGTGTGTGTGTGTGTGTGTGTGTGTGAGTGTGTGTGTGTGTGTGTGTGTGTGTGCAGTGTGTTCCCATCATAGTCTTGACCTCCATGACCTTTCTCATCACCCCCCCCCCTTCTCCTCCCTACTCCTCCTCCCTCCCCTATGTCATTTTTTTTTTTACTCCCATCAACGTTTCCCCCTCCTCTCCTCCCATCCATTATACCTGTCTTGTCTCCCCACTTTAGGGGTCGTTTTCTTTTCAACAGTCTCTCTGGCCTAAGAGGTTGAGGGGGGACCAGACATGCCCTCAGGAAAGAGGGATGCACGTGCATCTTAAGGACAAATTGTCTGGCTGTGATGAGGCTCTGGGCCCATGATCTTGATGTTCTTGCTTTTGTAGTTGTCTTACCAACTTCTTCTTGTCTATTGTTTCTGTTATGGATGAGGTTTGTTGGTGTGTTTGTTTGTTTAGTGTCTTTAAGTCAGTCAGCCAGTTTCTTATTCAGTTGTTCATTTGTTTGGTCATTTGTTAATTCATTCATTCACTCACCCATCAGTTTATATCAGATATATCTGACTGATGTCACAGAACACATTGTTGTACATTTGCTCCAGACGACTTTGTTTTTCACCCCACCTCCAAAAAAACCACAATTGGAATCTTTGCTTTTAGCTGAAATGGACTGCCAAGGCTTAATTCAACTTGTTGATTTTGTATTAACTCAGAATTTGATTGTGCACATGGTAAATGGTGCAGACTGATTGATTAAAAAAAAAAAAAGCTGGATAAAAACTCTGTTATACAGTGTTTATCTTTACATCAGAATATATTAACCCTTATCTACCTTTCTCTGGCTGTACTACACACACAGAGACACAGAGACACAGACACACACACACACACACACACACACACACACACACACACACACACACACACACACACACACACACACACATACACAGGCATGTTCCCTCACATGTGTAAGAACATGCAAGTGCATAAGTTATAAGTGACATCTTGTAAGAAAAGCTCTGCATACCTGTTTTTGTTTAATGTGTAGTTAATCTAAAGTTCCATCTATGCCCTTCTGCTTAAAACGCTTGATCCAATGTATTTACAAACATTCATTTTTCTTATTTTCTGTTTTTCTTTGGTAGCTACTGGATTTGCACAGTTTTTGTTTTTGTTCATTTGAAAAACAACATCCCCAAAAACGTTGCATATGTGTGTGAAATTTTTGCAGTTTTGTTTATGCCTCTCCCATCTCTGCACATGCTTGTGTATTCTTGCCACGATCTTGGCATATGTTATCTTTCCCTCTGCCATCCTTTCTCCCTCTGTTTTATTTCAAGTATGCATGATGCACATGTTTCTTGAAGCAGCTGGAATTTGATTTATTTTTCTTTCAGATTGGCATGTTTTTTCTTCTCATTGGAAAAAGGTACATTCATTTCCTCTACTTTTTGGGGATATACTCTGTGTTTCTTTTTCTGTCAGCTTTGGTGTTGTTGATTATTTTTTTCAGTCCTTCCTTCCTTCCTTCTTTGTTTCTCCTTTCTTTTTTTCTCTGTTTTACTTACTCACTCACTCTCTGTGTCTGTGTTGCTACTCTTCTTCTTTATTTCTGTATGTCATCCTTTCATTTCTTTCTTTATCTTTTCTTTAAACTTGAGTTTTGAAAAGTTTGCATTTCATTCCAAATCTGTTTTTGTTAACTTGCCACCAAAAAAAACTGAGAAGGAGGCTAAAAAGAACTAGAGATATAAACAAAAGCACAGACAGCCAAAGAGACAACAGACAGACTCAAAAGAAACACAAGCATCACTAAGAAAAGAATGCAAACCCGAGACATTGAGAAAAACACTGTAGACAACAGGCAAAAAAGAAAAAAAAAAGAAAAATGACAGCAAAGAGACCCAAGCTGAAGAGTAAGAGACAGGGAAAAATGCAGATCTATACAAAACGGGAAAGAACCAGATATAAAAACAGAGAGAAAAAGACACACAGACTATGACTAAAAAAAATGTGAAAAAAAAATCACAGCAGAGAGACTGACAATTAAGAGCAAGAGACATAAGGAAACAAAGACAAACAACCCCTACCAATACCCACAGAACTTTTCAGAGCCAGACATGAACAAAAAAGACACAGACAGACACCAACAAAGAAACACACGCAAAAAGCCAGGACAAAGAAAGATGTTGGCCTTTCAAGGGAACCAGCGCACACTGCTGACTCAGCAAGCAGACGAAGGCTTGAGGCCTGAGGGCGTCCTGACACAGACTGGAAAATCCTCCTGTCTTCCTAGGGGCCAGTGGAGAAGACAGGAAAGAAAGGTCGGGGCAAGTACAGTGTCCTGCTGCTGCTGCTTTCCTGCAATGCATGTGCATTGCACGGCAGTGCTCTCTTTCCATCTGTGTTGTGTGTGTGTGTTGTTGTGTGTGTGTGTGTGTGTGTGTGTGTGTGTGTGTGTGTGTGTGTGTGTGTGTGTGTGTGTGTGTGTGTGTGTGTGTCTCTCTCTCTCTCTTTCTCTGTCTGTCTGTCTGTCTGTCTGTCTGTCTGTCTGTCTGTCTGTCTCTGTCTCTCTCACTCTTGGTCAGTAAGTCTTCTTTGTCTTTCTCTCTCTCTGTCTGTCTATCTCTGTGTCTCTGTTTCTCTCTCTCTCTCTGTCTCTCTCTGTGTCTCTGTCTCTCTCTCTGTCTCTCTGTCTCCTTTTCGCTTTCTCTCTCATAATCTTTTACATATTTATTACCATTTACTTATTTATTCATTTACTGTCTCTTGACCCTTTGTGTCTCTCTGTGTCTGTGTCTCTGTCTCTGTGTGTCTACCTCTGTTTGTCTCCCCTTCCCCCTCTCTCTCTTTCTCCACCTCTCTCTGTATTCTATCTCTGTATGTCTATCATTGCATCTTTGTTGCTCGTTTTCTATTCTATTTAGAGGGGGGGGGGGGGGGGGGTACAGGGAAGCATCATAGTAGAGGGAATAGGCAATGAAGAGTCTAAAGGAGAGATGAAAAGGAAGTGTTTGTACTTGTGGTTTTTTATTATTCTATTTTCCCTCTCTCTTAGATATGTTTGTTTGATTAGTGGAATTAGGTATTGAATTGTTTGATTTTTGTTGCTTTTCTTTTTGTGGGAGTAAGTGATAGAGGAGGATGTGATGAAAAGATGTTTTGGGGCTTGTTTTTTTTCTCTGAAAAGTATATGCATTAAGCTCTACAATGATAAAAATGAACCCCTTGCACACACACACACACGCACACGCACACACTCACACTCACACACACACACACACCACACACACACACACACACACACACACACCATCACAACAACACACACACATACACACACACACACACACACAACACACACACACACACTCACACACACACAAACACACACACACCACACAACACACACACACACACACACACACACACACACACACACACACACACACACACACACAACCACATCACACACACACAACACACACACACACACACACACACACCACACACACACACACACACACACACACACACACACACACACACACAACACAATACACACACTCTCACACACATACACACACACACACACACTCACACACACATATACACACACACACATAAAACACACACATACACACAAACACATACACACACACATCCCCCTCCCCATCTCTCTCTCTTTCTCTCTCAAGAAACATAGCCAACAGACAGAAAAGAGAGAAGGGAAGACAGAAAGACACAAAGAAAGAAACAAAAAGAAAGTAATAATGACCAGAGTTTTCTTCAAACTCTTTTCCTGCTTGTTCCAAAACCTGCTGTGTCATGTGTGTGTGTGTGTGTGTGTGTGTGTGTGTGTGTGTGTGTGTGTGTGTGTGTGTGTGTGTGTGTGTGTGTGTGTGTGTGTGTGTGTCCCATCATGGTCTTGACCTTCATGACCTTTCTCATCACCCCCTCCCTTCTCCTCCTTCCTCCCATATGTCATTTTTTTTTTACTCCTATCAACATTTCCCCCTCGTCTCTCCCATCCATTATACCTGTCTTGTCTCCCCACTTTAGGGGTCGTTTTCTTTTCAAAAGTCTCTCTGGCCTAAGAGGTTGATGGGGGATCAGACATGCCCTCAGGAAAGAGGGATGCACGTGCATCTTAAGGACAAATTGTCTGGCTGTAATGAGGCTCTGGGCCCATGATCTTGATGTTCTTGCTTTTGTAGTTGTCTTACCTTCTTCCTCTTGTCTATTGTTTCTGTTATGGATGAGGTTTGTTGGTGTTTATTTAGTTTCATTAAGTCAGTCAGTCAGTCAGTTTTCATTTCAGTTGTCCATTTGTTTGGTCATTTGTTAATTCATTCATTCACTCACCCATCAGTTTATATCAGATATATCTGACTGATGTCACAGAACACATTGTTATACATTTGCTCCAGACGACTTTGTTTTTCACCCCCCACTAAAAAAACCCACAATTGGAATCTTTGCTTTTAGCTGAAATGATTACCAAGGTTTAATTCAACTTGTTGATTTTATAGCAATTCAGCATTTGATTGTGCACATGGTAAGAGGTGCAGACTGATTGATTAAAAAAAAAAGCTGGATAAAAACTCTGTTAAACAGTGTTTATCTTTACATCAGAATATATTAACCCTTATCTACCTTTCTCTGGCTGTACTACACACACAGAGACACACAGACACACAGACACAGACACACACACACACACACACACACACACAGACACAGACACACACACACACACACACACACACACAATCATGTGTATGAACATGCGAGTGCATAAGTTATAAAGTGACATCTTGTAAGAAAAGCTCTCCATGCCCGTTATTGTTCATTGTGTAGTTAATCTGAAGTTCCATCTATGCCTTCTGCTTAAAACGCTTGATCCAATGTATTTGCAAACATTCATTTTTCTTATTTTCTGTTTTTCTTTGGTAGCTACTGGATTTGCACAGTTTTTGTTTTTATTCATTTGAAAACAACATCCCCAAAAACGTTGCATATGTGTGTGAAATTTTTGCAGTTTTGTTTATGCCTCTCCCATCTCTGCACATGCTTGTGTATTCTTGCCACGATCTTGGCATGTGTTATCTTTCCCTCTGCCTTCCTTTCTCCCTCTGTTTTATTTCAAGTATGCATGATGCACGTGTTTCTTGAAGCAGCTGGAATTTGATTTATTTTTCTTTAAGATTGGCATGTTTTTTTCTTCTCATTGGAAAAAGGTACATTCATTTCCTCTGCTTTTTGGGGATATACTCTGTATTTCTTTTTCTGTCAGTTTTGTTGTTGATTATTTTATTTCTGTCCTTCCTTCCTTCCTTCTTTGTTTCTCCTTTTCTTTCTTTTCTGTTTTACTTACTCACTCTCTGTGTCTGTGTTGCTACTCTTCCTCTTTATTTCTTTATGTCATCCTTTCATTCCTTTATTTATTCTTTAAACTTGGAGTTTTGAAAAGTTTGCATTTCATTCCAAATCTGTTTTTGTTAACTTGCCACCACAAAAAATTAAAAGGAGGCTAAAAAGAACATAGAGATATAAACAAAAGCACAGACAGCCAAAGAGACAACAGACAGACTCAAAAGAAACACAAGCATCACTAAGAAAAGAATGCAAACCCAAGACATTGACAAAAACACTGCAGACAACAGGCAAAAAAGAAAAAAAAAGAAAAATGACAGTAAAGGGACCTACCATGAAGAGCAAGGGACAGGGAAAAATGCAGATCTATACAAAACTGGAAAGATCCAGATATAAACACACAGAGAGAAAAAGACACACAGACTATGACCAAAAAAATGTGAAAAAATATCACAACAGACAGACTGACAATTAAGAACAAGAGACCTAAGGAAAAAAGAAACAGCCCTTACAGATACCCACAAAACTTTTCAGAGCCAGACATGAACAAAAAGACACAGACAGACACCAACAAAGAAACACACACAAAAAGCCAGGACAAAGAAAGGTGCTGCTGGCCTTTCAAGTGAACCAGCCCACACTGCTGACTCAGCAAGCAGAGGAAGGCTTGAGGCCTGAGGGCGTCCTGACACAGACAGGAAAATCCTCCTGTCTTCCTAGGGGCCAGTGGAGAGGACAGGAAAGAAAGGTCGGGGCAAGTGTCCCTGCTGCTGCTGATTTCTTGAAAGGCATTGTGCAGCAGCGCTCTCTTGCCTTTTGTGTGTGTGTGTGTCTGCCTCTCTGTCTGTCTGTCTGTCTCGTTTATGATCAGCTTAATTTTTCTTTTACAGATTAACTACCATTCATTTATTCATTTACTCTCTCTCTCTCTCTCTCCTGTGTCTGCCTGTCAATATATTTGTCTGTCTCTCTTTCTATATATATGCTGTCTCTATTTTTGAAAGAGTAAGCCATTGTGCACTGGTCAGAAGTAACAAAATTAAAAAAAACTGTATACACACGGGGACTGGATGTAAAAAAGCACACAAGTGCTTATTCCATTATTCTCAATATAAAAGAATAAATAAATAAATAATGAATTAAACAAACAATGAATATGCTTTCATATCTCTCTATGTCTATTTCTGCATCTTTGTTGCTCCCCTTTTCTATTGGGGAGGGGGGTGGGGGGCAGGGTAGCATCCTGGTAAAGGACAGAAGGAGAGATGAAAGGGAAGTGTGTGCTTTCTTTTTTCTCCTCTGGCATAGTTATGTTTGTTTGTGCTGATAATGGAACTGGATTTTAAATTGTTGATTTGATTATTTTTTCTTTTCTTTTTGTGGGAGTAAGGAATAGAGGAGGATATGAAGAAAAGACATTTTGTGCTTTTGTTTTCACTGAAAAGCATATGAATTAAGCTCTGCAAGGATAAAAAGCAGAGTTCCCTTCAAACTCTTTTCCTGCTTGTTCCAAAACCTGCTGTGTTATGTGTGTGTGTGTGTGTGTGTGTGTGTGTGTGTGTGTGTGTGTGTGTGTGTGTGTGTGTGTGTGTGTGTATGTGTGTGTGTGTGTGTGTGTGTGTGTGCAGTGTGTTTCCCATCATAGTCTTGACCTCCATGACCTTTCTCATCACCCCCCCCCCCTTCTCCTCCCTACTCCTCCTCCCTCCACTATGTCATTTTTTACTCCCATCAATGTTTCCCCCTCAGCTCCTCCCATCCATTATACATGTCTTGTCTCCCCACTTTAGGGGTCGTTTTCTTTTCAACAGTCTCTCTGGCCTAAGAGGTTGATGGGGGATCAGACATGCCGTCAGGAAAGAGGGATGCACGTGCATCTTAAGGACAAATTGTCTGGCTGTAATGAGGCTCTGGGCCCATGATCTGGATGTTCTTGCTTTTGTAGTTGTCTTACCATCTTCCTCTTGTCTATCTTTCTCTTATGGATGAGGTTTGTTGGTGTGTTTGTTTGTTTTGTTTCATTAGGTCAGTCAGCCAGTTTCTTATTCAGTTTTTCATTTGTTTGATCATTTGTTAATTCATTCATCCACTCACCCATCAGTTTATATCAGAGATATCTGACTGATGTCACAGAACACATTGTTGTACATTTGCTCCAGACGACTTTGTTTTTCACCCCACCTCCCAAAAAAAACACAGTTGGAATCTTTGCTTTTAGCTGAAATGACTGCCAAGGCTTAATTCAACTTGTTGATTTTGTATTAACTCAGAATTTGATTGTGCACATGGTAAATGGTGCAGACTGATTGATTAAGAAAAAATTAAAAGCTGGATAAAAACTCTGTTATACAGTGTTTATCTTTACATCAGAATATATTTCCTCCTCTCTACTCTTCTCTGGCTGTACTACACACACACACACCACGCACGCACGCACGCACGCACGCACGCACACACACACACACACACACACACACACACACACACACACACACACACACACACAGAGACTTACACACACACACAGACATGTTCCCTCACATGTGCATGAACATGCGAGTGCATAAGTTATAAAGTGACATCTTGTAAGAAAAGCTCTCCATGCCTGTTATTGTTCATTGTGTGGTTAATCTAAACTTCCATCTATGTGCTTCTGCTTAAAACGCTTGATCCAATGTATTTACAAACATTCATTTTTCTTATTTTCTGTTTTCTTTGGTAGCTACTGGATTTGCACAGTTTTTGTTTTTATTCATTTGAAAACAACATCCCCAAAAACGTTGCATATGTGTGTGAAATTTTTGCAGTTTTGTTTATGCCTCTCCCATCTCTGCACATGCTTGTGTATTCTTGCCACGATCTTGGCATGTGTTATCTTTCCCTCTGCCATCCTTTCTCCCTCTGTTTTATTTCAAGTATGCATGATGCACGTGTGTCTTGAAGCAGCTGGAATTTGATTTATTTTTCTTTAAGATTGGCATGTTTTTTCTTCTCATTGGAAAAAGGTACATTCATTTCCTCTACTTTTTGGGGACATACTCTGTGTTTCTTTTTCTGTCAGCTTTGTTGTTGATTGTTTTGTTTCCTTCTCCTTCCTTCCTCTCCTTCCTTCCTTCCTTCCTTCCTTCCTTCCTTCCTTCCTTCCTTCCTTCCTTCCTTCCTTCCTTCCTTCCTTTCTTCCTCCTTTCTTCCTTCCTTCCTTCCTTCCTTCCTTCCTTCCTTCCTTCCTTCCTTCCTTCCTTCCTTCCTTCTTTGTATTTTTGTTTCTCCTTTCCTCCTCCTCTGTTTTACTTGCTCACTCACTCTCTCTGTTGTTGTTCTTCAGTTTTACGTCCTTCCACTAAATAGTGATATCAGACAGGCAAGTGTGTGTGAGTGTGTATGTGTGTGTGTGCGTGTGTACGCGCACACGCGCGCGTGCGCGCGTGCGTGTGTCTGTGTCTGTGTGTGCGTGCGTGAATGCCTGCGTGAGTGTGAGTGTATGTGTGTGTGTGAGTGTGTGCGCGCGCATGTGCGTGTGTGATTACGCTTTGACAGTCTATATTACAAAGTATTAAAGAGAACCGAGGGAAAAAAACAAAAAAAAACAACAAAAAACCTAGCTGCAAGTTTTCACTCTGTGTGTGTGTGTGTGTGTGTGTGTGTGTGTTGTGTGTGTGTGTGTGTGTGTGTTGTGTGTGTGTGTGTGTGTGTGTGTGTGCATTTGTGTGTGTGTGTGTGTGTGTGTGTGTGTGTGTGTGTGTGTGTGTGTGTGTGTGTGTGTGTGTGTGTGTGTGTGTGTGTGTGTGTGTGAGTGTGATTTGTATGTGCATTTGCCTGCAAGCATACATGAGTGAGTGAGTTGCGTATATGTATGTATGTATGTATGTATGTATGTATGTATGTATGTATGTATGTATGTATGTATGTATGTATGTATGTATGTATGTGTGTGTGTGTGTGTGTGTGTGTGTGTGTGTGTGTGTGTGTGTGTGTGTGTGTGTGTGTGTGTGTGTGTGTGTAACCTACGTGTAGGAGTGAGTTTTACGTGTATTATTATCATACTATTATCACTATTGTTGATACTATTCTTATTGTCATCATTATAATCATTGTATTATCTTTAGTTCCTTCTGAGTCCATTTTGTTGTTATGAGTTGTAACAATGTTGTAGCTAATTATTTTTGGGTGGACTTTTCTTGGTTGCTAAGTTGTTTATTTCATTATGTTTCTTTGGTTGCTCTTTATCTATTAACGCTTCTCTTTTTCTTTTATAATCAAAATCATTTTATTGTGGCTTCTGATTTTCGTCTTCTGAATGTGTGCATTTTTATTATCTTATTATGTATAATGTCCTTATTCCTTTATGTTGTTTGGTACTGCATATAGTTTTACTGTTTAGTATCTTTTTATCTTGATGTTTTCCCTGAAAAGGGCGGGGACTGGATGTAAAAAAGCACGTGAGTGCTTATCTATTATCCTCAAATAAAAGAATTTTGCCTTGCCTTGCCTTGCCTTGCCTTGCCTCTGTGTCTCTTTTGCTGTTCCCCTTCTTTATTTCTTGATGTCATCCTTTCATTTCTTTCTTTCTTTATTTTTCAAACTTTAGTTTTGAAAAGTTTGCATTTCGTTCCAAATCTGTTTTCGTTAACATGCCACAAAAAAACCCAGAAGGAGGCTAAAAAAATTAAAAGAAGGCTAAAAAGAACTAGAGATATAAACAAAAGCACAGACAGCCAAAGAGACAACAGAGAGACTCAAAAGAAATACAAGTAATTCTAAGAAAAGAATGCAAACCCGAGACATTGACAAAAACACTGCAGACAACAGGCAAAAAAGAAAAAAAAAAGAAATGATAGCAAAGAGACCAATGATAAAGAGCAAGAAACAGGGAAAAATGCAGATCTGTACAAAACTGGAAAGAAGCAGATAATTATAAACACACAGAGAGAAAAAGACACACAGACTATGACCGAAAAAATGTGAAAAAACATCACAGCAGAGAGACTGACAATTAAGAGCAAGACACATAAGGAAAAAGACAAACAACCCTTACAGACACCCACAAAACTTTTCAGAGCCAGACATGAACAAAAAAGACACAGACAGACACCAACAAAGAAACACACACAAAAAAGCCAGGACAAAGAAAGGTGCTGCTGGCCTTTCAAATGAACCAGCGCACACTGCTGACTCAGCAAGCAGAGGAAGGCTTGAGGCCTGAGGGCGTCCTGACACAGACAGGAAAATCCTCCTGTCCTCCTAGGGGCCAGTGGAGAAGACAGGAAAGAAAGGTCGGGGCAAGTGTCCCTGCTGCTGCTTTCATGAAACACGCATGTATTGCGGGCAGCAATGCACTTTTTCCTCCTGTGTGTGTGTCTGTCTGCTCCTGTTTTGCTGTTTTCTCTGTCTGTCTGTCTGTCTCTGTCTGTCTGTCTGTCTGTCTGTCTGTCTGTCTGTCTGTCTGTCTGTCTGTCTCTCTCTCTCTCTCTCTCCTCTCTCTCTCTCTCCTCTCTCTCTCTCTCTCTCTCTCTCTCTCTCTCTCTCTCTCTCTCTCTCTGTGTCTTGATGTTATCCCTGATAAGGGCGGGGACTGGATGTAAAAAAGCACTCCCCCTTGCCCACTTCTCCTCTCTTTCTCTCCGTTATCATATCTGCTTTTTTCATCTCTTGCACAGTAAAGATCCTTCCTTCCTTCCTTCCTTCCTTCCTTCCTTCCTTCTTTCCTTCATTTGTTCATTCATTTGCTTGTTTGTTCGTTTGTTCATTCATTCTGTCTGTGTGTATCCTTTCATGTCTCTCTGTGTCTCTATCTAACCCTCAGAGTCTCTATCTCCATGTCATTATTCTGAGGGAGGAAAAGCTTCAAGAGGGAGGGATAGGCAGAAGAGAGTCTGAGGCAGAGATGAAAAGGAATATGGTGTGTGCGTGTGTGTGTGTGTTGTGTGTGTGTGTGTGTGTGTGTGTGTGTGTGTGTGTGTGTGTGTGTGTGTGTGTGTGTGTGTGTGTGTGTGTGTGTGTGTGTGTGTGTGTGTGTGTGTGTGTGTTGTGTGTGTGTGTGTGTGTGTGTGTGTGTGTGTGTGTGTGTGTGTGTGTGTGTGTGTGTGTGTTGTGTGTGTTGTGGTGTGTGTGTAGTGTGTATGTGTGTGTGTGTGTTGTGTGTGTGTTGGTGTGTGTGTGTGTGTATGTAGTGTTGTGTGTGTTGTGTGTTTTGTGTGTTTGTGTGTGTGTCTGTATGTGTTGTTGTTGTGTGTACTGTCGTTTTTTTCTTTGATTATATTAGCTTCTTTGTGTGGGTGATACGGAGCGGTGATCTGAAATCTTTTCGTGGATTATATTACTTCTTCTTTGTGCTTCGATACAGTAAAATCTTTCATACTCTCTCTCTCTCTCTCTCTCTCTCTCTCCTCTCTCTCTCTCTCTCTCTCTCTCTCTCTCTCTCTCTCTCTCTCTCTCTCTCTGTGTCTGTCTGTCTGTCTGTCTGTCTGTCTGTCTGTCTGTCTGTCTGCTCTTCTCTGTCTCTGTCTCTCCCTATCTCCCTCTCTCTCTGAAAAGCAAAATAATGAAAGCCTCATAACAACAAGAAGCAATGGCTCCTTGCACCCACCCCCTTGCAACCCCCATGCTCCCGCCTGCTTCCCACCAAAAAAGTAATAAATACCCCTCCCCCAACTCACTCCCCCCTCCAAATAAAACAACAAAGACCCCATCCCCCCAACTCCCAAGCCCCCCAAACAAAATACCCCTTATGATTGCATACTTATTCATATTTTTTTTAAAGTCTTTTTTTCTGTTTCTCTGTGTGTTTGTGTCTTTCATTCCTCTCTATACCTTTATCTGTTTCATCATCTCTGTCTGTGTCCCTATCTGTGTCCCTGTGTGTGTCCCTATCTGTGTCTTTTGTATTTGTATTTTGAACCACTTTATGTCACAGCAGATTTCTCTGCGTGAAATTTGGGCTGCTCTCCCAGGGGAGAGCGCGTCGCCACAAGTGCAGCGCCTACCCATTTAAAAAATTTTTTCCTGCATGCAACTGTATTTGTTTCCCTATCAGAGTGGCCTTTTTCTACAGAATTTTGCCAGGGTCAACCCCCTTGTTGCCGTGAGTTCTTTTACGTGCTCTAAATAGTGATGTGTAACACACGGGACCTCAGTTTATCGTCTCATCCGAATGACTAGCGCCAAGACCACAACTCAGGGTCTAATGGATGGGAAAAAGTTTTGGGCCTAAACGGGGTACGAGGTACGAACCATCGCACACTCCGATCCAGACTTTTTCCTTTCTAGGCAAGGCACGTTACCACCTAGACCACCGATCCATGTGTCCCTGTCTGTGTGTCTTTATGTCTGCTCCCTCTCTTTCTTTCTCCCTTTCTTTTTTCCCTTTCTCCTGCCTTCCCTAGGCTTTGTCGCTCATTATCCTCAGGCCTGTTCCCAAGGCTGTTATTCCTTTATTATAACCCTGCCTCTATACTTAATTTCTGTCAGCCTCTGTCCATCACTTCAAACTTTTCCCCTTTCTTTCTTCCTTCGTTCGTTCGTTCCTTCCTTCCTTCCTTCCTTTCATTCATTCATTCTTCCTTCCTTCCTTCCTTCCTTCCTTCCTTCCTTCCTTCCTTCCTTCCTGCCTTCATTCCTTCTTTCCCTGTATCTCTCTATACCTTCCCCATCTTTTGTGGGGATTTTGCTGCATTGCTGTTTTCTGAACAGTTCTTAGTGCTGTATGTCTGTTTGGCAGAGAGAGAGAGAGAGAGAGAGAGAGAGAGAGAGAGAGAGAGAGAGAGAGAGAGAGAGAGAGAGAGAGAGAGAGAGAGAGAGAGAGAGAGAAAAGAGACAGAGACAGAGACAGACAGACAGACAGACAGACAGAGACAGACAGAGACAGGGAAAGAGAGACAGAGAGAGGCAAGCAGGAAGACGGGCAGGTAGGTAGGTAGGTAGGTCGGTAGGTAGGAAGGTCGGTAGGTAGGTAGGTAAGTAGGTAGGTAGGTAGGTAGGTAGGTAGGTAGGTAGGCAGACAGATTAGCAGAGAGAAGAGAGAGAGAGAGAGAGAGAGAGAGAGAGAGAGAGAGAGAGAGAGAGAGAGAGAGAGACAGACAGACAGACAGACAGACAGACAGACAGACAGTGACAGAGACAGGCAGACAGAGAGACAGAGACAGACATACAGACAGACAGAGACAGAGAGACAGCCACAGAGAGAGAGACAGAGAAGAGAGACAGAGAGAGAGACAGACACCCAGACAGAAACAGACACACATAC
>CM060325.1:6222886-6227886 GCA_030674155.1 Stramonita haemastoma | reverse complement strand
GGTTTTCCCCTCTTCGTTGGTAATGTGATCTCTGTACGAAATACCATGAAGTTTGCGAAAACATATCACCTTCACTGCCTCTATCCTTCTTTCAGCGACTGCTGTTATGGTCCATGGTCTTTCATGGATTTTCTTGTACGTGAATAAGCTTTGTTTGTTTTTTGGTTGTTGTTTTTTTTTGGTTTGTTTTTGGGGGGTACGCCCTCTTCATATTGATTTTCTCTTAAAGTTTCACATGTATACAAAAACTTGGACATGACCAGGGAATGCACCAGTCTGCTCTTGGAGCCAATGGTCAGAGACACTGATAAGACTCCACAGAGAGCCAGAGACAACAAACCCAGAACCAACAGAAGAACCTTTGAGAGACACCCCCACCACCACCAACAAGAAAGATTCAAAAGACCAGCATAGACATCTACATGTAAAAAAACACACAACAGAGAAATGTCAACAATCACACACACACACACACACACACACACACACACACACACACACACCACACACACACACACACACACACACACACACACACGAGACACTCACACAAACACACACAGACAGACACAGACACAGACACACACACACACACACACACACACACAGACACAGACACACCACACACACACACACACACACACACACACACACACACACACACACACACACAGAGCCAGAACACAAAATTAGTACTGGCCTTTCACACACGTGTACTAGTGCTATTGGTCCACTAGCTAGCTGATTCAGCAAGCAGACAACGAAAGACTAGCGGTCCGAGGGCGCCATGACACAGACAAGAAAACTCCTCCTGTCTTCGTAGGGGGCAATGTAAAGAGAGAGAGAGAGAGAGAGAGAGAGAGAGAGAGAGAGAGAGAGAGAGAGAGAGAGAGAGAGAGAGAGAGAGAGAGAGAGAGAGAGAGAGAAGACAGACAGACAGACAGACAGACAGACAGACAGACACAGACAGAGAGACAGAAATAAAGACAGACAGACGGACAGAGAGAGAGAGAGAGAGGAGAGAGAGAGAGAGACAGAGACAGAGACAGAGAGAGACAGAGACAGAGACAGAGAGACAGAGAGACAGAAATAAAGACAGACGGACAGACAGACTGAGACATAGACAGAGACAGAGAGACAAACAGACGGACAAACAGATAGACAGAGATAGAGAGACAGAGAGAGAGATAAAGAGACAGAGAGAGACAGAGAGACAGACAGACATACAGACAGACAAACAGACAGAGAGAGACAGACAGACACGAGAGAGAGAGAGAGAGGGGAGGGGGGGGGGGGGGGGGGGTCAGGGCAAGTGTCGATGATGCCACCATCAGAAAATGGACGTGCACTGTATGTACAGGAGTGTGCTCATTATTTTTTTTTTTGGTCTGTCTCTGTTTCTGTCTCTGTCTCCTTCTATGTTTGATTTGTTTGTTTGTCTGTTCTGTCTATTCTGTCTGTCTGTCTGTTGCTGTCTCTGTCTCTCTCTTCGTCTTACCCCCTCCCCACCGTATCTCTCCCTCTCTCTCTCTCCCTCCTTCTTCCCACCCGTCTTCTCTATGCATCCTCCTTCCCTTTCCTCGTTAGCTCTCCCCTCTCTCTCTCTTCTTCTCTCCTCTCCTTCTCGTCCTCTCCTTCTCTCCTCTCTCTCTCTCTCTCTCTCTCTCTCTCTCTCCTACTGCCTCCCCTTTCTCTCTCCCCCCTCATCCCGTCCTCTTCATTACCTTCCTCCATTCCTCCTCTTTCTTCTTTCTTCCCTCTCTTCTCTCTCGTCTGCCTGTCCCTCTCTCTTCTCGTCTCTTCTCTCTTCTTCTGTCCTCTCTTCTCTCTCTCTTCGTCTCTTCTTCTCTCTCTCTTCTCTCTGCTCTCTTCTCTCTTCTCTTCTCTCTCGTCTCTGCTCACCTCTCACTGTCATCTGCTGTCTGCTGTCCTCATTATTCCCAGCCTGTCCTCCAGGTTGTACTTTCTTTTTTTAATCTTAACTCCACCCTGTCCATGTCCGTCCCCTCATCTGTCTGTCTTTCCGTCTGTCTCTGGCCTTGATTCTGTCTGTCTGCTTTTTTCTGTCTGGCTCTGTCTGTCTACCTGTCCTTTCTGTCTGTCTATGTCCTTGATTCCGTCGGTTCTATCGTTGTTCTGTCTGTTTATCTGTCTGCCTGCCTGTCTGTCTGTCATGTCTGTCTGTCTGTCTGTCTGTTTATTTTCTGTCTGTTATCTGTCTGCCTGCCTGTCTGTTCTGTCTGTCTGTCTATTGTCTGCCTGCCTGTCTGTCTGTCATCCTGTCTGTCTGTCCGTTTGTCTCTGTCCTTGATTCCGTCTGTCTGTTTATCTGTCAGTCTGTTTGTTTATCTGTCTGTCTGTCTGCCTGCCTGTCTGTCTGTCTGTCTGTCTGTCCTTGTCTGTTCTCGATACATCCCCTCTCTTAGCTTTATCCTCTCTCTCTCTCTCTCTCTCTCTCTCCTCTCTCTCTCTCTCTCTCTCTCTCCTCTCTCTCTCTCTCTCTCTCTGCTTTTGTTGCTGTTTGGTTTGTTCCTTAATAGTCTTCATTACAATTTGTTTTGGTGACCGTTGAGAACACTCTTATTTTGAATGTCTTTTCATGTTGAATATTCTGGGTGTTTTTTGGTTTGCGCCCTAATGTTCAATCTCTGATTAGATCAGTTCTTTATCATAATCATCATCATCATCATCGTCATCGTCATCGTCATCGTCATCATCATCATCATCATCATCATCATCATGATCATCGTCATCGTCATTGTCCTGATGTATGATGATGATGATGATGATGATGACGATACGACGACGATATACGACGACGATGATGATGATGATGCTCAGTATGTCTTGGTATGAAACTCAAACACATAAGTTGAACAGCCCAACCCCTTCTTAACATGTAGTTTTTTATAATCGAGAGAGGAGAGAGGAGAGAGAGAGAGAGAGAGAAAGAGAGAGAGAGAGAGAGAGACAGACAGACAGACAGAGACAGAGAGGTACAGAGAGAGAGAGAGAGACAGAGAGAGAGACAGAGAAGAGGACAGAGACAGAGAGAGACAGACACACATACACAAACACGCACACACACACACACACACATACACAACACACAAAACAACACAACACACACACACACATAACAAAACACACACACATACACACACACACACACACACACACAACACACACACACAAACATACACACACACACACACACACACAACACATACACACACACCACACACACACACACACACACCACCGAAGCCTGTGTCAGACAGGTCAACAGACACCTCAACCGGAAAAACAAACCCACCAAAACAACAGCAGACAGAGACAGACAGACAGACAAAGAAACAGACACAGACAGACAGGAAGTGAGGGGGGGGGGGGGGGGGAATCAATCCCGCTTCTCTCCCTTGGACACCAGTCCAGCCTGTATCGGAACCTGCTGTGTCACATGTCTGCCACAGTGGTCTCCCCTTCCATGGCCTGTAGTTTCCTCCCCTTATTTCCGTTCATTGGCTAGGCGTTCCAGCTTCCCGAATGGCGACATTTTTGCGTATGCCACGAATTTTTGTTTGTTTGTTTGATTTTTTGTGTGTGCTCACCATTATATAGTCGGCTGCATTAATCCGATTTCAGGGATGATGTCTAGACATGGTACCAGTGTGCATGCAGCTTTTTCGCGTAATATATGTAACAGAGTGCAGATATTTGATCTGCGCGACTCTGTACAACTTCTCGGCGACGACAGCACGGTCAGACAGTGGGAATGTGGCCTCTAAAAAGAGCTGCATAATTCTACATTTTACCGCTATGGCAAGTGCATGCAGAGGCCGCTTTCGACCAACCCCCAACGATACAGAACGTCGCACAATTCAAGGTGGATCCAACGTTACACCCACGACGCTGCGATTGCAGTTCCGATCGCAAGGGAGTATCTAATTACGCCCTGCCACATATACTTTTGGGGCGGATAGCTCAGTGGTCAGAGCGCTCGCTTTCCCAAGTCAAGTTAAGCAGCGTCGTCGAGCGTGGTTACCCTTGGATGGTGACGTTTGCGCACCTGCTTCAGTACATCCCCCCAGTTCACCCAGCTGTAAATTAATGGGTACCTGCCCTCTTTAGGGTCAGGGAAGGTAAAGCAGCGAGGGAGAGGAGATGGGCGCCCACCCCTAGAGAAGCTGAGGTCTCTGATGCCTCGCTCCCTTACGACCGCCTAGGTTATGGACACCTTTACCTTTATACTTTTGGTCATATGTTCTTTCTGGCACAAATAGGGGCACGGGATAGCCTGGTGGTCAGAGTGATGCGCTTGTGATCTGCTGACCCAGGTTCGAATCTCGATCAAGAGGATTTTTTCCCCTGGAGTTTACATCAGTGTCGACTCCACTCTCCCCAAAAGTCCTTCAGATGAGACTTTAAACCGAGGCCCTGTGTGTAAACGTACGCAGAACATCTTGCGCACACGTTAAAACCCGTTCTGCTTTTTGGAAGAGTAGACCAGTGTGTGCCGGTGGAATGGATGACAAAATTACAAACTACATGTACACGGAGAATAGGACGTAAAAAAGCACATGAAGTGCTTACTCCATTATCCTCGGAAAAAAAAAGAGAGAAAAAATCTCCTTACGTGATAGCAGAAACAGATTTTAACGTGTGCGCAAGGTGTTCTGTGTTAATTGTCCAAGGGTTTGGTTTATAGTCTCATTAGAAGAACTTTTTCAGAGAGAGGAGTTGTACTGATTTAAGCTCCAGAGGAAAATTAATCACTGTTATTACTGTAATTTTTTTCTCAAATTTGCAAACAGAAGTGTAATTTACATTGGCTTTTTTTCTCCCAATAAAAGGAATTGGGTCTCAGAGTATACAGTTTTAGTTTAGAAATGTTCTTACAAGCCTGCTTCAATTAAGGGTAAGATCCCTGGATAGCCAGAACAGCTTGCAAAGCAGTGGTAATAGGAAATACGTTTCAGCTCAGCTGCACATGACACTTA
>CM060325.1:6195386-6200386 GCA_030674155.1 Stramonita haemastoma | reverse complement strand
ACAGACGGGCAGACAGAGACAGAGACAAACAATGGACAGACAGACAGACAGACAGACAGACAGTGACGAGGAGAGATCACTAAACAGATAGATAGAAAAGAAAACCATAGCGTAAAACGTCTCTTGCCATTACCGACATACAATTTACTATGAAAATGAGACATATGAGTTTTCTTCTACAAGAGACCAATAGGATGCAGACACAAACACAGACTTTACTTTCCATATAGGCATCAGCTCTTCATGAAGTGTGTGTGTGTGTGGTATGGGGGGGGGGGGGTAAGCATAGTAAACAACCTACTAGGTCGGCTCCGTCAGTCTGGGAAGACTATGGAGTTGCGTAATTACGCTCTAGGCTTTAGATCGCAAAGCCTGGGTAAGTAAGTATGGAAGGCAAGCTGTTAACCATGCAGCAGACCCCCCTTACCCCCTCTCCCTCTTCTACGTCGCTGGAATGGTCCATTGGAAAGGCATCCCGATACGAATGGTTCCAGTGCCGTCGCATGGAGTCGCCAGAACGTTACCATATAGGCCTACAGCTCTGAACCGCGCTGGGGACTCAAAATCCCCGATTTTTTCTCAGGGATGGTGTTTAAACACGACACCTGTGTGTATGCTGGTTTTCGTTTTACGTTTTGTTGCCATTCGCTCATACAGGCACACATGGCTTGCTCTTTCTAAAGGCAGAACGGGTTTTAAATGTGTGCGCAAGATGTTCTGCGTGCGTTCGCACACGGAGTCTCGGTTTATAGCATCAACCTACTAACATACTCCATAACCACATAACACTGCAATTACTGCTAAAGTTGCTAAAGAGTTCAGCACGACCTATTAGTTTTGTTATTACTCTCACTAATGTGTGTGTACAGTATCATGTTTATTTTTGTTTGGAATAAAGAGCTATTCAAATCAAAACGTTTCTCAATGCAAATGCCGTCCACAGATACAATGCTGGAAATAGCTGTTTATCCCCCCCCCCCCCCCCCCCCCCCTCCTCCCTCTCTCTCTCTCCTCCTCTCTCCCTCTCTCTCTCTCTCTCTCTCTCTCTCTCTCTCTCTCTCTCTCTCTCTCTCTCTCTCTCTCTCTCTCTTCTCTCTTCCCCCCTGTGTGTGTGTGTGTGTGTGTGTGTGTGTGTGTGTGTGTGTGTGTGTGTGTGTGTGTGTGTGTATGTGTGTGTATATGTGTGTATCTGTGTGTATGTGTGTTGTGTGTATGTATGTGTGTGAGTATGTGTGTACATGCCCGCTTGTGCGTTGGGTATGTTGTGTGTGTGTGTGTGTGGAGAGAGAGAGAGAGAGAGAGAGAGAGAGAGAGAGAGAGAGAGGAGAGAGAGAGAGAGAGAGAGAGAGAGAGAGAGAGAGAGAGAGGAGAGAGAGAGAAGAGAGAGGAGAGAGAGAGAGAGAGGAGAGAACAGACAGACAGTGACAGACAGACAGACAGACGACAGACAGACAGACAGATAAACAGACACAGATACAAACAGAGAGAGCCAGCCAGCCCGACAGACAAACAAACACAAACAGATAGACACAGACAGACAAAGAAAAAAGAACCAGAAAGAGACTGAAACAGAGAAAGAATGAGAGGGAAACAGAGAGATGGACCTGTAAGCAAACAGACAGGTAGACCGACAGGCAGGCAGTCCGGCAGGCATACACACAGACACACAGACAGTCGGACAGACGGACAGACAGACACACAGACACACAGACACACAAAACCTACATACACAGACATACATACGTACAAACAGACGTACGTACAAACATACAGGCAGATAGACAGACAAACAGACACACAAACAAACAGACAGACAAAACAACACAGACAGTGACCAAAAAAAGAGACTCGTCACAACCCTCACCACACACACACAACACACACACACACACACACACACACACACACACACACACACACAGAGCCACACGCACACAACAGACACAGACACACAAAAGACACACACACACTACACACACGCAAACACAGCAACACACAGCCACACACACAGCCACACACACACACACACACACAACACACACCACACACACACACACACACACACACACACACACACACACCCCACACACACATGTTCTGTTACTCGATAAAGAATAAATAAATAAATAAATAATAATAGATAAATAATAAATAAAAAATAAATAAATAAAATAAAAACGCACGCACACACACACACAGACACACAGACACAGACACAGACACAAACACACACACAACAAACACACACAAACACACAGACACAGCACACACACACAGACACAGACACACAGACACAGACACAGACACAAACACACACACACACCACACAAACACACAGACACGACACAGACACAGACACAGACACACACACACACACACACCACACACACACACACACACACGCACACAAAGAAGACATTGTCCCATACAGGTAGCTAGACTATGTGGGCCATGGCGCCTAAAGGTCACCGTGACCTGCCTGACACAACTGTTGCAGTGTTGCTGCCTGCCTGCCTGCCTGCCTGCTGTGACAGAATGGCGATGTCGATGTTATCGCCAACATCCTCTTCTTTGTCTTCGTCTGTTCAAAACACTATTGGTTAAAGTTCCCAGTCAATAACTGCAGAGGTTGTACGTATGTGGGGGGTATATGTTTTTCCTTACCACACAGGGTTGAGATATTTTGAATACGAGAACTTAGCTAGGTGTTGTGTGGATTACGGTCTGTGTAACACACACACACCACACACACACACACGCGCGCGCGGCATGCACGCATGCACGCACGCACACACACACACAAAACACACACACATCATAAATATATAATATATATATATATATATATATATATATATATATATATATATATATATATATAAAATATAGTATAGATATCATATATAATATCATATATAATTACATACATACATACATACACCACACTCACCACCACGCACGCACGCACTCGTGCACACGCATACACATACATACACACACACACGATTGCACACACACACACACTCACACACACACTCACACACACATACGCGCGCACACATCACACACACAGCGCACACACACACACACACACACACACACACACACACACACACACACACACACACACACACACACACAACACACACCACACACAATACACGAACGCACCACAAACAACACACACATACACACATACACACATACACGCACGCCCCCCCTTCCCCAAACACATGCATGCGCGCGCGCGACACACACACACACACACACACACACACACACACACACACACACACACACACACACACACACACACACACACGCATACACACACACACAATACACACCCAACAAAAAACACAACAACAACAGCATAAAAAATCACCTTGTTACAGAGAAAAGTATTGAGCCGATGTGGTTGTTACTGTTGTTGATTGTTGTAGTTTTGTTTCTGTTGTTGTTGTTGTTGTTGTTTTGTTTTCTTGCTTTCTTTTTTGTGTGGTTGATTGTGTGTGTGTGTGTGTGTGTGTGTGTGTGGTGTGTGTGTGTGTGTGTGTGTGTGTGTGTGTGTGTGTGTGTGTGTGTGTGTGTTTGTTTGTGTGTGTGTGTGTGTGCGTGCATGTGTGTGTATGTATGTATGTATGTATGTATGTATGTACGTACGTAGTATGTAGTACGTACGTACGTAGTAGTACGTATGTATGTTGTATGTGTGTGTGTGTGTGTTTGCGTGTGCGTGTGCGTGGTGGTTGGTTTAACTTTTTTTGAGGTAATCATTTGCTGTATTTTTCTCGTTTTGTGTTGTTGTTTTTTTAGTGACATGGTGGCATTATCAGTGTGACATATTCTATGTGTGTTTGAGAGCAGGAGACACAGAAGCAGACTGGAGTTCACAGTTTGTCTCATTCGTTTTTTATTTCAGTACAGATACACAATGGCACAGGTAGGTCATGTATTGTAGCATTACCTTAGGAGAACAAACAAAATCTTAATAGAAATCTAAAATAAAAGAGGAAAGGAGAAAGCATCCTCTATGAAAATCAACCACAAAGAAATATACCACCAAAAGCAAAACAAAAACAAGAGCCCCCCCCCCAAAAAAAAAAAAGGCAGAAAAAGAAAAGAGAAAGAAAGAAAGAAAAAGATAGAAAGAAAATCAAAGGACAAAAAGCAAAAAAAAAAATCCCAACAAAACCAAACAACAAAAACTAAAAACAATAAAACCCATATAAAGACACAACACTGAAACAATATACTAAAGTGATTTGCTATAAAGTTCTTTGGTACCTCTTCTATTTCACTAAACGAAAAAAAAAACCAAACAAAACTTCCTCAAAATAGTGTCTGAATGGTGGACAGATATCCTCATTTTGTGTACGTAGTCACTTAAAATAGTTTTTTCCCACGGATTTTTAAAAAAAGTATATATCTTGACATATTTTTTTAATGCCTATCCTATTTTGTACCTTTCAATGAAGGGCATCAGATTTAGGTGAGTAATATAAAGTATCAAAATTAATGATGATTCATTGTTCTAAACAAAATGCTATGTAAAAACCAATATGTGAATAATTTTAATAGAGAATAGTGGCAATACCAATGCCTTCGAGGACATACTCACTCCCCTACACACAAATATAATCGTGCACGCACGCATACACGCACGCACGCACGCACGCACACACGCAAATACACAAATACACACACACGCGCATACACACACATACACACACATACACACACATGCGCGCGCACACATACACATATACACATATACACGCACAGGCCTCCCCCCCCCCCCGAAACATACGCACATTCTCTCTCTCTCTCTCTCTCTCTCTCTCTCTCTCTCTCTCTCTCTCTCTCTCTCTCTCTCTCTCTCTCTCTCTCTCTCTCTCTCTCTCTCTCTCTCTTCAGAGAACAGATGACAAGATTTGCAAAACTGCATAACATGGGGACTGGATGTAAAAAAAAAGCACATGAGTGCTTATTCATTATCC
>CM060325.1:6190386-6192886 GCA_030674155.1 Stramonita haemastoma | reverse complement strand
TTAAAGTTTAAGGGATAGCTAAGTGGTCAGAGCACTTGTTTCCCAATTCTAAGTTAAGCAGCATCGAGCGTGGTTACCAATTAGATGGGTGACCGTTTGCGCGCCTTGGCTTCAGTACAGTTCCCCCAATTCACCCAGCTGTAAATGGTACCTGCCTCTTTAGGGTCAGGGAAGGTAAAGCAGCGAGGGAGAGGAGATGGGCCCGCCCTCAATATGCTGGCCCTGAGAAGCTGAGGTTCTGATGCCTCGCTCTCCTACGACCATATAGGGCATGGAATTACCTTTACCTTTTTACCTTTACGGTACAAACATTTAATGCTTTAAGAGGAAACATGCTGTTGTAATCATTTTTAAAAATTGTCAATAAAAAGGACAAGCATCTTCCCCTCACACAATCCCTCTCATCAATCCCCAAAATACCCAAACCAAAGCAAACTTGAAAACACTGTTAAGGTAACTTCCTGGCATTATTTTGGTACGAAATAAACACAATTACTTCTCGTAATTTCTTGAAAAAGAAAGCCCAACATTAAATTTTGAAAAAAAGCGTTTCGTGATTCATGAACCAAAAAAATAGCTAAGGCAAAACTATATATTTTTACGCAGATATATAAATAGTTATTCCCGTGTTTTCAGTTAAACAAAATTAATGACATTTCTTAATTAACTAGCGATCATATAATTTTCCTCATGTTTCCCAGTGCAGCAGGTGTTTACTGGTGGTTTCCAGATGTTATTAATGTCCCCACTTTTTGTTTTACTGGATCCTGAAAATCAATATATGAGTAGATGCTGACATAAGAGAAACAATGATATCATTATTCACATGTGCGTGGGTGCGTGCGAGCGAATGCACGCACACACACACACTTACACACACACTTACACACTCAAACACACACACACTACACAACACACACATACTTACACACACACACACACACAACACACACACACACACTAAAAGCACATGAGTTCTTATTCCATTATCGTCGATATAAAAAGAATAAATAAATAAATAAATAAATAAATATAAAAAAAAAACCCTACTCCCTCATCCCACCCTCACACACAACCCCCCCCCCCATACCCCACACACCCACCCCTTACACACACACACATCACCCCACCCCACACACACACACACCCCACCCCCCCTCACCCCCCCCCCCCCCCCCCACCTCACCCTCCCCAACCACACAGCACACACGCACACATCCCTCTGACACATGTGCATAACCGAACAGACCACATCCATTTTTCATCAGCTTGTCCTCCCTGCAGAAGAGACAAGGCGTGGGGAAATGGCCCTCAGAAGGTACTGCAGCTCTGCTCATCAGGATGCTACACCCATACACCCCCTCATGAGCTCAGTGCCCCGCCACTTAGCTCAGCTGCATCCTAAATCAGCGCCAGCCACTAGGCCTAGCTTTGGTTTCTGCTATCCTTCTGTTGGGGGCGGGACAGCCTAGTGGTCAGAACATCGCCCTCGAGGTTTGACGACCCGGGTTCGATTCCCATTCGAGGAGATTTTTCTCCTGGAGTTAACATCAGTACTGACTCCACTCTCCCCAAAAGTTCTTCGGAAGAGACTATAAACCGAGGCCCCGTGTGTGTGAACGCACGCAGAACATCTTGTACACTCGTTAAATCTTGTCCCGCTTTTCGTAAGAGAAGGCCATTGTGTACTGGTGGGAACAGATGACATTTACAAAACTGCATACACACGGGGACTGGATGTAAAAAAGCACACGAGTGCTTATTCCATTATCCTCGATATAAAAGAATAATAAATAAATAAATAAATAAATAAATAAATAAATAAATAAATAAATAAATAAAGTGGTCAGAGCGCTCGATTTCCCCAAGTCAAGTTACGTAGCGCTAGCGTCGAGCGTGGTTACCAGTTAGATGGGTGACCGTTTGTGCGCCTTGGCTTCAGTACAGTCCCCCTCCAGTTCACCCAGCTGTAAATGTGTACCTGCCCTCTTTTAGGATCAGGGAAGGTAAAGCAGCGAGGGAGAGGAGATGGGCCCCACCCTCAACATGCTGGCCCCTAGAGAAGCTGAGGTCTCTGATGCTTCGCTCCACTACGACCACACAGGTTATGGGACACCTTTACCTTTACTATCATTCTGTTGCTGGCAGTGAAGTCTGTACTTGCCTTTTGGATCAAGTCAAGTCAAGTCAAGTCAAGTCAAGTCAAGTCAAATCAAATCAAATCAAAAACATTTTAATCATCCCATGAAGGGCAATTACAATACTGACAGGCATATTGATACAAATCACAATATCAAAAGATACGAGAAAGCTACATTTCATATTGGTTTAATCAAACATTCCAAGATGCTGTATTGTTTTCTTTTAATTCATTAATCAACTGCTACATCTTGTTCTGTTAACATCATATAAGATCATTAAATGCTGCACCATTCAGTAGTTTACTCCCGTTATGTTGGTTGTGTGACATAGTCTAGGCCTCTATAGATGTTTTCTATGC
>CM060325.1:6182886-6185386 GCA_030674155.1 Stramonita haemastoma | reverse complement strand
ATAACACAAAGCAAAGCAAAACAAAGTATCTAAACAAGACAAAACAAAAGGACAAGCCAAAAAGAGCCAAAAACTTAACAAGCTCCTGGTATTAGCGTCTTCGGTCCATCTTTTCTCTCCCAAGATATTCATTTGCTTGAACAAAAGAAAGATAGAAAGAAAGGATTTAGAGAGTAAGAAAAAAGAAAACATAGATAAAGAAAGAAAAGAAAGGAAAGACAAAGCGCAGAGATTATGAGAAAAAACCCCAAACCATTTGTGAAAAGGATGAGGGAAAAAAATGGATGGACAAAGAGACAGAAAACTGTAAAGAAAGAAATAAATAAATGTGAAAACAAAGAGTAAAAAGAAAGAAAATTGAAGAGTAAAAGACAAAAAGGACGAATAGATGAGTACAACAAGAAAGATTTAAAAAAAAAACATAAATAGTAAAATCCTTGATAAAACAGAGAAAAAATTAAAAACAAGAAAAGAGCAAAGAAAAGGTAAACAGGAACAATCGAAGAAAGCAAAGATACCAACAACAATAACAACAACAGCAACAACACAGCAACAACAACAACATCAGCCGACAAGGCTTTATAGACGTTTGACAACTGCATGGTGACTTTCAGCAATTTGATTAATCAAATATATTGTGTTTTACATTTGTAAAACGTTTTTGCTGTAGTTCTCTTCTTGTGTGTTCCATTTTGATTTTGTTTGTTGGTTGGTTCAAGTTTGTTATACATTTGTTTTTTTAATTTTGTTTTGACTTTGTTTTGGGGGAATTTTATTTTTGTTTTTGTATTTTTTTTAGGTTTTTTATATGCAAAGTTTCTTAACATTTCACCAGACGACTTTTCCCATGTAAACCCTTGTCTCCAGATAATACAAGTCTCTCACCTTGCAAAAAAACAAACAAACACAAACTCCCATAGCACACCCCCCTCCAAACAAAAATATTTTTTTAAAAAGATATAGAGAGGAAGGGTGGATAGCTTAGCACAGCAAAAACGGAGAAGGAAAAGGTGACCAGGGGGAGGTGGCTGAACTTCATCTAAAAGTTTATTCCGGAGTTTGTGGCCTTGAGTCTACCGAGTCCAGAACAGCAACAAAAATGTATGGTAGAAAGAAACAACAAGAAAGTGGTTTTTTTTCCATCTTAGAAAAAAGTTGGGGTTTTGCTTATTTTGTTTGTTTGTATGTTTGTTTGTGTATAGTCTGTCTGTGTGTCAATTTTATTTTGTTGTGTTGTAGTTGTCGTTGTTGTTCCATACATACTTTCTTTCTGTGTTTTGAAAAACAATTCTTTCTTTTCAGAAGTTTTCATTTAAATTTCTGTTTGTTTGTGTCTTTGTTGTTGATATGTCTTCTTTCTTTTTGTTTTGTTGTTGTTTCTTTTCCTTTTTCTTTCTGTTTTCTTTCTCTTTTCATTCTTCTTCTTTTCTTTCTTTCTTTCTTTCTTTCTTTCTTCTTTCTTTTTTCTTTCTTTCTTTCTTTCTTTCTTTCTTTCTTTCTTCTTTTCTTCTTGATCTTTCTTTCTTTCTTTCTTTCTTCTCTTTTCTTTATCTTTCTTTCTTCTTTCTTTCTTTTTCTTTCTTTCTTTCTTTCTTCTTTCTTCTCTTTTTCCTATTCTCTCTTTCTTTCTTTCCTCTTCTTTTCTTTTCTTCTTTCTTTCTTCTTCTTTCTTTCTTTTTCTTTCTTTCTTTCTTTTCTTTCTTCTTCTTTCTTCTTTCTTTCTTTCCTTCTTTCTTTCATTTTCTTTCTTTTCTTTCTTTCTTTCTTTCTTTTTTCTTCTTCTTTCTTCTTCTTTTCTTTCTTTCGCTTCCTTTCTTTCTTTCTTCTTTCTTTCTTTCTTTCTTCTTTCTTTCTTTCTTTCTTTCTTTCTTTCTTTCTTTCTTTCTTTCTTTCTTTCTTTCTTTCCTTCCTTCTTTCTTCTTTCTTTCTTTCCTTCATTTATTCCTATTCCATTTCTTTCTTTCCTCTTCTTTTCTTTTCTTCTTTATTTTCTTCTTTCTTTCTTTCTTTGCTTTCGTTATTTTATTTATTGGTCTCTTGGTATTTCTTTCTCCCTTTCTTTCACTTTCTTGTCTGTTTCCAAATGTCTAATTTTCATTCGTTTTCACTGAAAGAGAAAACGAACCATTTATTTAAGTGTGGATAAAACAGGTCGCATACGCAAAATCTCCCCATTGGTGAACCTCGGGCTTTAGCTGAGGAACGAAAAAAAATCACTTAAAGTGATGCACTTCCATCAAAATCCATATTGCATAGATTCATTTATACATAGCTCTCTCTCTCTCTCTCTCTCTCTCTCTCTCTCTCTCTCTCTCTCTCTCTCTCTCTCCTCCTCTCTCTCTCTCTCTCCTCTCTCTCTCTCTCTCTCTCTCTCTCTCTCTCTCTCTCTCTCTCTCTCTCTCTCTTCTCTCTCCATATAATTATATATATATATATATATATATATATATATATATATATATATATATATATATATATATATATATATGCAAAAACACTT
>CM060325.1:6177886-6180386 GCA_030674155.1 Stramonita haemastoma | reverse complement strand
AATAGCCAATTTTCAAAAAACGAAACTTAACTGCTCAAAGTTATTTATTCATTTATTTATTTATCTATTTATTTATTCATCTATTTACCTATTTATTTAGTCTTTTATGTCGAGGATAATGGAATAAGCACGCATTTGCCTTTTTTATATTTTTTTTTTACATCCATCCCAGCATGTATGCAGTTTTGTAAATCTTGTCATCTGTTCCCAGCGGCACACAATGGCCTTTCTCTTACGAAAAGCAGAACAGTTTTAACGTTTGCGCAAGATGTTCTGCGTGCGATCGCACACGGGCCTCGGTTACAGTCTCATCCGAAAGGCTTCGAGGAGAGTGGAGTCAGCAGTGACGTAGAATAGGATATGGAAGTATCCAAAGTGTTCTGCATGATTCCGAGTCGCATGTCCTAATATCAGTTGCAGAAAGTATTTGCCAGTCACCAGTAGGACAGTTACTGTAAATGAAATTTATAATTTCACCACCATCCATACATTCTTCATCCTTTCACTTTCCCCTCATCCCCTTTTCAGTACATTCTTAAGTGAATGTACCATTGTATAAATCACCTTGTAGTGAATGGACATTAAACCAATGAGAAAGAAGAATAGGCCCAATACCCACATATCCATACAGAAAAGGCAAACAAACAAACAATATTTAAAAGTAACAACAACAATAAATTTAAGTTTAAAAAAAGCGCGAAAACAAAAGAAAGAAAGAAACAAAAAACAAAACAAAAAACCCAAACCAAACCAAACAAAAAAACCCCGCCCCCTCCCTCCACCCCCCCCCCCCCAAACAAACCAACCTAGCAATAAAGGAACCACTACAAAGCACAGAAACAAACAAAAGTAAAACAAAATCAATAAACAAAAAAACCTCACCTACAATATAAAAGAGGTTATGGAAAAACAACAAAGAAAATACCCTACGCATTGGTCAGGGCACACACACACACACACACACACACACACACACACACACACACACACACACACACACACACACACACACACACACACACACACACACACACACACACAACACACACACACAAACACGACATGTATTAATTGGCTGGCTACGGTAAAATACACTTTTGATATTGAATAAATAGTATGACAGAATATAAAAGAAAAGAAAGAAAAGAAAATTTAAAAAAACATTCAACAAAGGAAAAAAACCAATAGAGAGAGAGAAAAAAAAGAGAGGGGGGGGGAGGGGGGCTGATAAAGAACAAACAGACGGACAGACAGAAAAATAGATAGATGAACAGGTAGACAGACCAACAGAAAAATAAAGAGACAGAGACACACAAAAGCAGATATAGAAGAGATTAGAAACGTCACTAAAAGCAGCACGCAAATTTGCTGCCAAAGCCAGCTTCTGTTTCCGCGCTTTTTTGTGCTTCTTTTCTTTCGTTTTGTTTTTCTTGTTTTTTCTTTATTTGTTTTAAAAGTGCGGACTGAACCATGAGCAGTTTCGCTTTCCGCGTGAAAAGTGTTCATGCGTGTGTGTACTGGTGGGTGCAGGGCAGTTTGCAAGGTGTCATTTCACACAGCCCCCTAGCTGCAGTGCGGACCATTGGCACTGCTGGGGAGGGGAAAAAGAAAGACCTCTGAAGACTTGACATTCAACATACTGGTTCGTGAAGACTGAAGAAGCGGTACGTGTCAATATTTTTTATCACTATTATTAAGAGTCCATATCTTCATTGTAATTAAGAGTAATAGTTAGACCACTAGATATGAGCTGAGAGTTTGGGTGTTTTAAAAAAAAAAAATCTGGGTCTAGATATATTCTTGGATCAGCAAAAGTCCAATTGAAAACTGAGTGGTACCTCACTAGGCCTGATGACACTTAAAGTTTTGCTGTTGGTCCAATATGAAATAAGTAAATGGTTTTTTTTCTTACAGTGATGGTCTCACCTTTTAAGTCTTCAATTTTCCGTAACTATTAAAGGGGGGGGGGGGGGGGGGGAGTAAACTACTCAAATTCAAAAGAAAATATATTTGGGTTTTTATTGCTATCTAGCTGATTTTTTAACACTTGATGCAGATTTGAGTGCTGGGATAAGGATTGCAAAGGTGGATTACTTATCCAGTCCCCGTGTGCATGCTAGTTTATAAATTGTTCACTCTTGCACGCAAAGGCCTGTTACGAAAGGTGGAATGGGTTTTAATATGAGCATAAGAGGTTCTGCGTGGGCTCGCACACGGGACCTCAGCTTATTGTTTCATCCAAAGAACTTTCCGGATAGGCACAATATGTGGGTTCCACGGCTTCATATGCCCATATGGCTTTTTAAACCTGTTTTTTTGTAATCTGCTTTGAAGCGTTATTCTTTACTTTTGTGTAATTTGGGGATAAATCAAGCACAATGGCTGGCGTCCTCAGCACTACCTGGTTTTATCGACCGAAAAGAATGAATTTAATCATTAAAATATTTTCTCATTCAATTTATTTTTCGAATTGATGTGAGATACTTGAGGGAATAAGGTC
>CM060325.1:6162886-6172886 GCA_030674155.1 Stramonita haemastoma | reverse complement strand
CTCTTCCCATTTTGACGAAAAAAAATCTGAATGTCAGTCCTTCAGATGAGACTATAAACTGAGACCCGGGTGCAAAGCACGCTGAACATATTGCACACTCGTTAAAACCCGTTCTGCTGTTCGGAAAAGTAGGCCATACTGCGCCGGTGGAGCGGATAACCCCCTCTCCAAACATGCACACAGATGGCGCAAGTACGCGCGCGGATGTATGTGTGTGTATGTTCAATTTAATTTATCTATTTATTCTTTTATATATAGGATGATGGAATAAGCACTCCTGTGCTTTTTTACATCCAGTCCCCGTTGTGTGTGTGTGTGTGTCTGTGTCTGTCTGTGTTCTGTGTCTGTGTCTGTATAAAATGGGTAGTTATCTAAAGGAGACACCAGGTTGGAAGGAGAGGCAAGGAAAGGAAAGGATGGGATGTTTACGAGGGTATGGATGCATATTTAAAGCAGTGGGGATAGAAAATTCTGGCTGATAGAATTTTTCTGACATGGTTTACTTTGGGCTCGGGCGTTTTTTTTTTTGTTTTTTTTAAGGGATTCAAATTCTAAAAAAAATTATCGGTTTTGAAATCAATTTAACCAGTCGCTTACACAGAATCTCACCATCGGTAAATATCGGAACTCTAGCCAAGGAATAACCCAAAATTTGACGGTAAAATCTGCTGTTGCTGTGACTAGGGATTCTGATTTAAAGCTCCATAATAAAACTGAGCTACATACCATTGTGTCTATAGCTACTACTATTTGTCTATGTGCCTACTGTGTCCATTTTTCTAACATTAGACCGACCATCTGACAGACAACCCTTACCCGCTATTAACCTTTAACACTAACCTTTACACTAACCTCAACTCTAACCATGACCCCCCCCCCCTCATGTGGACACAAAAGGCAGGAAGATGTATGGTATATGCTGACACTTTTCTTCGTTGCTCCTATTGGCTAGAATGCAAAGTGCCTGGTCTTTTTCCACGCTGCTCCTCTGCAGGAGGTTATGCCTTGCTGGCCTCAGCCGACACATTCCCATTACAGGGCAGTTCATTATGAATTTTTCAAACGAGAAAAGATATGCTAGGAGAAAAAAAGCACGAGAATATACTGGGTTGGAAGGAAATAAGCAAGAGAGGATAGAGCCGAAGGAAAAATTAGAAAGAATGCGAAGGATAGAAAAGAGGAAATTTCTTGCAGAGCATTTCCAGAAAGTGGGGAAGCTCTTTATACTGACAGAGCCCCAGGCATTTTCGGGGGGGGGGGGGGGGGGGGGGGGGTAGGAAGTATGTTGACTCATGCATTTTTTTCAGGGTCAGTGGGAGGAGGGATGCTAGAATTTTAGCCAAAAGGCTTGGAGTAGGGGTGGGGGGAGTAAAGTGTTTTGTACAAGGGATGACAAAAGTGCATTCTGGAAAAAAAAAGTTTATCTAAAAAAGAAGTAAAGGGTGCCGGTTGTAGAATGCCCAACTATTTGGCGAGGGGGTGCATTAATTTTTTTAAGATTTAAAACAGAAATGGGGGCACTGATGTTATAAAGAATTATTGAATAATCGTTGAATCAATGCACAGTGAGACTGCACTGCAGAAAATAGGCGTTAGTAAAGAGTAGAAAGTGTGTTCGTGTGTTTTGTTTTTTTGTTTTGTTTGTTTGTTTGTTGTGTGTCTGTGTCGTGTGTGTCTGTGTTTTGTGTTGTGTGTCTGTGTTGTGGTGTGTGTGTCTGTGTGTGGTGGGGTCAAGGTGTTAAATATTTATTCTTTTATATCGAGGATAATGGAATAAGCACTCGTGCTTTTTTACATCTAGTCCCCGTGTGTATCAGTTTTGTAAATCTTGTCATCTGTTCCCACCGGCACACAATGGCCTACTCTTACGAAAAGTGGAACAAGATTTAACGTGTGCACAAGATCTTCTGCGTGCGTTCACACACAAGGCCTCGGTTTATAGTCTCATCCGTAGCACTTTAGGGTGAGTGGAGTCAGCACTGATGTTAACTCCAGGGAGAAAATCCCCTCGAACGCGAATCGAACCCGGGTCGTCAAATTGCGAGTGCAATGTTCTCACCAGATTATTAAGCCAAGCCTTGACAAGAAGACAAAAGAAAATGAATAGAAAAATGGCCGTTACCGAAATAACATGAATGTTAGCCATGCGTGTAGCGGTATTTTAAAGAAAATTTGTTAAATTGCTGGATTTGCCGCTGTGACCCCCCCCCCCCTCCCCCCCAAAAAAGAGAAAAAAACGAAACAAAAAATTGACTTAAAAAAACAAAGAACTCTCCCTAAATTTGGGAAGTTGGTGTTAAAGGAAGTAGTGATGTGTCGGATTTAAAAGAATTGCAGTATTTTTCCCCCCCAAAATTACGTGGACATCTTAACAGATTTGCACTAGAAAAGGCACGATAGCTCAGTGGTCAGAGAACTCGTTGTAAATGGGTAGCCGCCCTTTTTAGGGTCAGGGAAGGTAGAGCAGCAAGGGAGAGGAGATGGGCGTCGCCTTCAATATGCTGGCCTGAGGTCTGATAACTTTCTCCCAATGACTGCATAGGCTATGGACACCTTTACCTTTTTGTGAATTAGAAAAGGCATTGTGCCGTTTATCATCATTATTATTATATTATTATTATTATTATTATTATTATTATTATTATTATTATTATTGTTATTGTTATTATTATTATTATTATTATCTCATTCATCATCTCTATCCATCATCATCCATCATTCACTCATCATCACCATCATCCATTCATCACACCATCTCACACATCATCACATCATCACAACCATCATCACATCATCACAACCATCTCACACCATCATCACTTTCATCACATCATCACAACCATCATCACAACCTTCATCACAACCTTCATCACAACCATCATCACAACCTTCATCCACATTCATCACAACCATCATCACATTCAATCACAACCATCATCACATTCATCACAACCATCATCACATTCATCACATCCATCATCACATTCATCACATCCATCATCACATCCATCATCACTTTCATCACATCCATCATCACATCCATCATCACATTTATCACAACCATCATCACATCCATTATCACATTCATCACAACCATCATCACATCCATCATCACATCCACCATCACATCCATCATCACATTCATTCATCCTCCCAACCATCCACCAACCATCCATCATCACCATCATTTCTACTGGATAAGGTGCAAGAAAAATGTCAAATCTTTCATTCTCTAGTGTAAGATAGCCGGCAACTTGTATCATTTAGTATGTCCTGTTACCTTATTTCCTTCTTGCCTTTGCTTTGCCATAGGTCAGGGACATGTCCATTACCCAGGTCAAACATGTAGCACTCCCAGCCCATCAGTAGACTACTCCATCTGCATCTCTCCCAGCAGTTTTTGATTCCCATTTTCAGGTCAAATAAACTTTATCTCTATCAAAATCCTCTTATGTTTTTTTAATGTTTTTTTTCCCAAAATGAAAGAGTAACAGGTTGAATATCTCACACTGTGATTAAACAAAACAATAAACCTAAAAATAACTGAAAAGTAAATCGATTTTAAAAAGTATATAACTGAAGACAAAGGGGGTTGGAGGCCCCACAGAAGTTAAAAAAAAATCAGTTTTGTTTTAGAAAGACTGGAGTGAAAGACTTTACTTTGATAAGTACTAATTGCTGCGTGATTTCAGGTCTGCTTTTTAGCACTGGTCCAAACTTTGTATTTTACTATCTGTTATTATATCCCTGATTTTCTGAAAGCGTGAAGCTCTACCTGAATGTCTATAACAAAATTCCAAGATTATAGCGAATGTTGTGAAATACTGTATTCTTGCGATAATACAATGCGGTACAGTTTTTGATGGACTTTTTTTTTTCTTTAATCAGCCTGTCTTCTTGCTTTTACTTTTCTAGTCTGACAATACCTGGGTTGTGTAAAACTAGGAAATGGTTTAGCATGTGTGGTTTGTTTAATTAATGGGTGACGGTGAACTGTTTACAAGCAGTTGTGCGAAACACTTGCCTCTATTTCAAGTCGAGTCACGTCAAAATTAGTGTGGGTGTGGGTGTGGGGGTGTGTGTGGGTGTTGGTGTTGTTTTGTTTTTGGTGGTGGTTGTGTTTTTGTTGTTGTAGTTCAATTTAAAGTCTATTCACACTTGGTGACATCAGACTAAACTAGCAACATCAGTAATCAACGGTTTTTGCAAAACTATGTTCAATGGTTCCCTTTGAATCTCAATGCCATTTTCTTCGTAAAACAGAATTTTAAACTGAACATTGAAAAGGAATATGTTCACAAGATAGTCGCTCAGAGTGTGTGTGTGTGTGTGTGTGTGTGTGTGTGTGTGTGTGTGTGTGTGTGTGTGTGTGTGTGTGTGTGTGTGTGTGTGTGTGTGGTGTGTGTGTGCTTTGAATTGATTTGACAAAGACAAACGTGCATTTTAGCACAAGAATTGTATATAATTATTATTTATTTTATTTTTATATCAAAGATAATGGAATGAGCACTCGTGTGTGTTGTTGTTGTTTTTTTTGTTTTTGTTTTTTTACATCAATTCCCTGTGTGTGTGTGTGTGTGTAGTTTTGTAAATTTTGTATGGAATTCTAAGACAGTTTTGCATGGTATCTGTATCTATTTTTAAGTTCAGTTGATGCGCTCCCCTTTGCTTGCTGCCCTCTCCCCCCTACATTGTATCCTTCCAGGGTCAACAGTCGAGTTGTATCAGTATTACTGGAAAATAGTTTTCATTTGAAGCTGAGTTTTTAGTGAGGAAAAAGTAGTGGAGGAAAAACAAGTGCAGGTACCAACTTCTCAATTATTTTGAAAATGACTTATCAAAGATTCAGTACTAAAAAATATTGAAATGAAAATAAATTCTAGGGAATGTTTTTCAGTTGCAGCATTGTAGGTATTTTTTTAAATTGAAGCCGAGTTTTAGGTGCATTCTTTTAAACTGTATTGAACATAAAGCTGTTTTTCAAATTTTACTCCCTTAAAAACGTGAACTGAAACCCCCCATTTGTCGGTAGCATGTTAGACATTATTTTTGCTTTGGGGGTCACACGTTTTATCAATGATTTTCTTGCTTTTTTGGTACACTTCATTAAAAACTGCTTTATTTTGCTTCTAACCCAGTTAAGCTTGTTATAAAATCCCAACTAGAAATGTACGAAGGTGTAGAAAATGTTTACCTATTTTGATCACCTATAGTTATCATGTTATTTATTAGCCGAAAATGTTTGAGAAGTTGTTACCTGCACTTGTTTTTCCTCCACTACTTTTTCCTCAATAATACTATAGTTATTACTTGTGATGATGAAGATAATGCATGTTCCCTTAGAGGACCAACGAAAAGTTGTTTGTTGCTAGTTTCGCTTCCATTTTTACTGTTGTCATAACAGCTCTGTATAGAATGGATAAAATGTATAGATTATAATTTTTAGACGTAAGTGGTGAGCACACACCACAGGCTCTTGACTTAGTGACTTTTTTCCCTGAGAAAAATACCAGCTTTGCACAACTCCCTCTTAGAACTTAAAAGTTGATGATTTGCACTTACTTATTTACTTATTCCTTTTTTTTATATAAATTTATTTTATTTTGAGGGTAATGGAATAAGCAGTTATGTGGGTTTTTTTTTTACATCCAGTCCCCGGGTGTATGTAGTTTAGTCAATTTTACCATCCATTCCCACCGGCACACACGAAAAGCGGAACCGCTTTTAACGTGTGTGCAAGATGTTCTGCGTGCGTTCGCACCGAGGCCTCGGTTTAAAGTCTCATCCGAAGGAATTTTGGGAAGATTGGAGTCAGCACTGATGCTAACTCCGGAGGAAAAATCCCCTTGAACGAGATTCGAACCGGCGAAGGAATTTGGCAAATAATTGAATAATGTGATTATTCAAAAGAAAGTCAGTTTTTTGGTCATTAGGTCACTGCTGGTCAGAGCATTGGGAAAAGCCTACCTCCCCCTTCAGCCAAAAAAAAAGGCTGGAGTTAGGGTTGGGTAGCCGGCTCGCAGCTGAAATCAAACGAAATAAAAAGGAAATTTCAGAGTTACTTTAAATAAATTGTCAAAACTGGATGAACAGTGATACAAGGAAGCACCAAAACGGGAATGTTTGTGATTTGACTTGGCTGAGTTTATAGCTGGCTTGAGGTATAGTTGATTTTTTGGGTGCTGATGTTCGATACTGTTGTGGTATGTATTCGTGATATTATGTTTACATGTTTACTTTTTATGTGGTAGTGATTTATGGAACAAGCTCCCAAAACGTTTAAAATGTATCAAAAATAATAAGTTTAAAAATCTGTTGGAACAATCACTTAATGCGCTTATGCAAAAATGTTTACGAACTAGACATTAATCTAATCAACCATATCTAGATTAGATTAAAGATATTGGTACTCTCTGCACACCCTAAAAATCTTTCATGTGTGGTTTATTGTGACAAAAATCTACACTTTGCTTGCTAAATATGTATGTGGAATGGGGAAAAGGAGGAGAAAGAATGGGTTTTTAAAAAAAATAATTATTTATGAACAGTTTAGTGTATGTGATGTATGTAAAGGTGTACATTCTGCAAATTCAAAAGGAGAAAACCAAACCACTGATCTGATGACTTGATTGTAGACATTTTTTCATGCATTTTTTCTTACCCAGTTCAAAAGTTTCAGTATAAACGGTTTTAGAATTTATTTTATTTTTTATTAATGGGACTATTAGCACTATTTACATGTATATGACATTGTTTAGTGGTTAAGGCCTATCATATTTGTATGTGTTTTTGTTGTTGTTGTTGTTTTTGTTCGTATGTGTAGGGATTTTTATTTATTAATACAATCATGAATCATTACACTTTCTTTTGTTTGCTGTTTGTGTTTTCCCCCTTCCTCCTTGATACCCTCTTCCCATCCTTCCCACCCCCGCTCCCCATTTTTGTTTTTGTTTTTGTTTGGTTTTTTGTTTTTGTTTTGTTTGTTTGGTTTTTTGTTTTTGTTTTGTTTGTTTTTGTTTGTTAGTGTTTATTTCCTCTGAGGTGATGGGTATTATCATATGGTATTGTTGCGTTTTTTTTCTTTTTTTTCTTCCTTCTAATATATAAAGTATGAACTGAAGTATGCAGATATTGTAATCTGCATAAATTGCTTATTGACATCTCATGGATTCTTTTATTTTTTAAGTCTGAAATAATGGTATTGGTGACATTGAAACTGATATAAGCTGTTTGTTTGACACTATATGTTTTTTAAAAAACTTTAAATGTGTGCATGCGCGAACGTGCATACGTGCTGTGTGGATGAGCGCGCGAACCGTGTGTGTGTGTGTGTGTGTGTGTGTGTGTGTGTGTGTGTGTGTGTGTGTGTGTGTGTGTGTGTGTGTGTGTGTGTGTGTGTGTGTGTGGTGTGTTGTTGACTTTTGAGTGCGTGACTTTTGAGTGCATTTTTGTTGTTTTGTTGCTATTGTTGTTGCTTGTATTACGGCATATTTTATTTTAAGGCAGTTGAAATCATGTTAGTTGATTAATGTTGATTTTTGGGGGTTCCCTTTTTTGTGCTTGTTTGTTAGGGTTTTTTTCTGCTTTTGTAATTTTTTTAATAGATAGATGGCTTGATGAAAAAAAGCAAAATAATGCTTATTCAATGTACCATCTGAAATAAAAATTTGATTTGATTGATTTGTATGTTTGTAACCTGCTTGAATTTCTCTTGAGATGTTAAAGCGCTTGAATGAATTGACATGAAATATGACCCAAAACTAAAACGAAAACTTCATCGTGTTTTTCCGAGTTCCATTCATGAATGACTGTGTTTAAAAATGTAAAGTATATGCACAAGATTTCAATATTTACACATACATACTTTGATCTCTCTCTCTCTCTCTCTCTCTCTCTCTTCTCTGTCTCTGTCTCTGTCTCTGTCTCTGTCTCTCTGTCTCTCGTCTCTCTCTCTGCTCTCTCTCTCTCTGTCTCTCTCTCTCTGTGTCTCTCTATGTCTCTCTTCTCTCTGTCTCCTGTCTCTGCCTCTTCCTCTCTCTGTTCTGTCTCTCTGTGTCTGTCTCTGTCGTCTGTCTGTCTCACTGTCTCTGTCTCTCTCTGTCTCTGTCTGTCTGCCTCTCTGCTCTTGTCTGTCTGTCTTCCCTTCACACCACTCCCCTTGTCTCATTTATGTCTATCTGCTCTCTCCCTTCTAACATTTAAATATACCTAAATGTACGCAAACTCTCTAGCCCATTCACAGACAATGTCTAAATGCTTCTACAAAATAAACATGCACGAACAATTGTAAAATATCTCAGTTCAAAATACCTTTTAAAATGAAAAGTAATACCTATAGTTTGCTGTATGAAATTTGTAGAGCGCTATATCTCGCTAAAACAAATCAAAACGCTGGCATTTAAAATGCATAACATAAAGCTACGGACATCAACAATCGCAAATAACTTATCGATGTTTAAATACACTAGCGAACGCACGCGCATGCATGCACAGACATACAGGCACACATACAAACAAGCACACACACCCACACACACACACACAACCCAGCACCAGCCTCCTCCCTACCCCACACACACACACAACACAAGCACGCACGCACGCGCACGCTCGTGTACGGCGCGCACATAATTACTTTGCCAGGGTGATGGGGATTCGGGTGGTTTAAAGAATGAAGATCGGAAAACAATAACAAAGAAAAAGTACTTCAAGATTATACATCCATGCATGACGGCCACAAACACACACACAACAACACACACACAATACACACACACACACATACCGCCGCGCCGCGCACGCATATACACACACCCACGCACGCACGCACACACACACACACAACACACACACACACACACACACACACACACACACACACACAAAACGCATACACGCACGCTCGCTTGTGTTGTGTGTGCGGTTTTGTGTGTGTGTGTGTGTGTGTGTGTGTGTGTGTGTGTGTGTGTGTGTTGTGTGTGTGTGTGTGTGTGTGTTCGTGCTGCGTGCGTGCGTGCGTGTTGCGACGACCCTGTGCTCTATTGTGGTGTAACGTATTGTATACTATTATTAATACCATGTGTAATAGGGGAAAGTCCCCAAATACCTGAAAAGGTGAGTAAGACCGAACAGCCGATTTCTCAAAAATAGGATTTAACTGCTCAAATTTGATCGTGCGAGATGGTGAAATACCGTCCCTGTACGAAAATAATGGCCGAGAAAAGCGGCACACACAAAACACACACACACACGCACACGCACAGCGCACACACAACACACACACACACATACACACACACAGTGCTGACTCCACCCTCCCCACAAGTCCTTCGGAATTAGACTGTAAACCGAGCCATGTTGCGAACGCACGCAAGATACACACAGCACACAACTTAAATCCTGTTCCGCTTTTCATAAGAGTAGCCATCGTGTGCCGGTGGAACAGATGAATTAACAAAACTGCATACACACGGGACTGGATAAATAAAGCACATGAATGCTTATTCCAATTATCCTCGATATAAAAAGAATAAATAAAAATAAATAACACTCACTCACCTCACCACAGTATTAAGCAGTAGTCTCTGGGGGACTGGATGGCTTGGTGGTTAGAACGTTTCTTTGCGCTCGCGATCTGCAGACCCAGGTTCGAATCCCACTCAGGCGGAATTTTCCCCTGGAGTTAACATCAGTGCTGACTCCACTCCCCCAAAAGTCCTTCGGATAAGACAATAAACCGAGGTCCCGTGCACTAACCCACGCAGAACATCTTGCGCACACGTTAAAGCCTGTTCGGCTTTTTGGAAAAGTAGGCCATTGTGTGCTGTGGGAATGGATACAACCGTTACAAAACTGCGTACACACAGGATCAAATGTAAAAAAAAAAAAAAAAAAAAGGATATGGATGCTCATTTGATTATCCTCGATGTAAAAAGAATTAAGTGAAATGAAATAAATGAATGCATAAATAAAGTAACATAAGGGGTACGGGATAGCTCAG
>CM060325.1:6155386-6157886 GCA_030674155.1 Stramonita haemastoma | reverse complement strand
TGAGAGGATGCGACTGTTGATGGAAAGAGAAAGTAAGAAAGAAAGAAAGAAGAAAGAAATGAAGAAGGAAAAACAGACAGAAAGGAAGGAAGGAAAGAATAAATGAATGAAAGAAAGGAAGAAGAACTGAAAGAAAGACAGAAAGAATGAAAGAAAGAAGAAAAGAAAGGAAGGAAGGAAAAAAGAAGGAAGAAGAAAGACAGAATAATGAGTGAAAGAAAGAAAGAAAGAATGATTGAAATAATGAAAGAACGAAAGACAGAAAGAACGAAAGAATGAAAGAAAGACAGACAGACTGAATGAAAGAAAGAAAGTAAGAAGGAAAGAAAGACAGAAAGTAAAAAAAAAACGAAAAAGAGAAAGAAAGAAAGAAACAAAAAGAAAGAGAGAAAAATAGACAGAAGAAAGAAAGAAAGAAAAAAAAGAAAGAAGAAAAGAAGAAAGAAAGACAGAAAGACAGAAAAAAAGAAAGAAAGAAAGAAGAAGAGAGAGAGAGAGAGAGAGAGAGAGAGAGAGAGAGAGAGAGAGAGAGAGAGAGAGAGAGAGAGAGAGAGAGAGAGAGAGAGAGAGAGAGAGAGAGAGAGAGAGAGAGAGAGAGAGGAAGGAAGGAAGAGAAGGAAAGAAAGGAAAGAAGAAAGAAAGAAAGAAAAAAAGAAAAGAAAGAAAGAAAGAAAGAAAGAAAGAAAGACGAAACATTAAAGAAAAATTGGAAAAAAGAACGAAAAAAATGATAAAGATTTTCTTCATTATTAAGGGTGTCAGATGAGCATAGACATACTTTTCATGCAACATTTGGCCTGAAGATGAATTGTAACGAAAGAATGACAACGAAAAAGTTTTAACAACTCTGGAAATATAATAATAAAAGCTAAGAAATGAAACACAAGATACAATACAACACCCCCTCAAATTAAAAAAACAACAACAACAATATAGCAATGCAAAAAAGTGCATCAGTAACAACAACAACAAACAAACACAAACAAAACACAACAAGAGTAGCTGAAACAACAACAATAATAAGGACAATCTCCCATGGGCCACAAAAATGTGTAAACATGAAACAAAAAACCACAAACAAAACCAAAAGACATCTACGTGTATGAAGCACTCATGAAATTAAATGCTTTAATTTGCGTTCAGTTGACAAGTTAAATAACGGACAATAACATTAAAAAAAACCCAGTCCAACTGTTAACACCTCTTCTTCATTCAAAATTGCAACTGGTCAATGCACCAATTAATAACAAAAAAACGAGACAAGTACCAGTATCCTAAATAAATATGCAACAAGTCATAAGATTGAAAGTTCCTAAAAGCACTAGTAAAGCAACCAGCATTAACAACAACAGCAACAGCAGCAACAATGATAACAGCAGTGGAAGTGACAGTAGCAACAATGGTATTAGTAGCAGGAAGCAACAGCAGCAGCAACAGCAGCAACAACAACAACAGAAGCAACAGCAGCAACAACAACAACAGAAGCAACAACTGCAGCAGCACAGAGCAACAGTAATGGCAGTCGAGCAGAAGCAACAGCAGAAGCAACAATAATGCAGCAGCAGAAGTGACAGAAGCAACAATGGCCATAGCAACAGAAGCAGCAACAGAAGCAGCGACACTAGCAGCAGAAATAAAAGCAGCAGCAACAGCTATACAAGGAGCATAATATAAGGAATCCGTCTGAAGGTGCTAGTGGCAGCAGAATCAGCAGTAGAATCATCATCAGCAGCAGCAATAGCAGAGAAGTCTGTCGTGACTTAATGTGGTATGCACTACAAGACAGCAGTAGAAGCAGTAGCAGCAGCAGCAGCAGCAGCAGCAGCAGATAGTAGTCGTAGTCGTCGTCTCGTCGTAGTGGTAGAGTAGTAGTAGCAGTAGTAGCAGTAGTAGTAGTCGTAGTAGTCGTAGTAGTAGTAGTAGTAGTAGTAGTGTAGTAGTGTAGTAGTGAGTAGTAGTAGTAGTAGTAGTAGTAGTAGTAGTATAGTAGTAGTAGTAGTAGTAGTAGTAGTAGTAGTAGTAGTAGTTAGTAGTAGTAGTAGTAGTAGTAGTAGTAGTAAGTAGTAGTAGTAGTAGTAGTAGTAGTAGCAATAAAATGCTGTGACTTAATGTGGTTACAATAGAATACGGCAGTAGAGAAGGAGAAGCACAGCAGCAAAGAAGCTGAAGAAAATAGAAACAAACAACATAGCTATAAAGGAAACGTGAACATGAATTATAAAAGAGAAGACAGACTTTTTACACACAAAAAATAAACAGAAGGAAAAGAACATCCGATGAAACTAATAGATATCCAGCAATTACAGTGTTACTGTCAATGCTTGGGCTTTTCCGCTAAAAAATTTTTTTGTGTGCACATTTTGCTTTTTTCATTTTATTTCTAAAACTTTTGCTGCTAACTTGATATTTTTTCTATGTAAATTCAAAGAGTAATCAGTTTTAAAAAAACTGATGTCCAAAGCATATTTCCAAGAAAACTTTTTTTATTTTTAAAAGATCA
>CM060325.1:6142886-6152886 GCA_030674155.1 Stramonita haemastoma | reverse complement strand
GTCAGGTGCTGCTGCTGCTGCTGCTGCTGCTGCTGCTGCTTGCTGTGCTGGTGCGTGGTGGTGTTGGTGAGCCTCGATGAATCGGGTTGTGCTGCCTCTGTTTGATGATATAATGAACTACAAGTTTGGGTGCGGAGAGGGGTGAGGGTGAGGGAAGAGGAGAGGGGGGAGAGGGAGAGAGAGGGCAGAAGGACAGAGGGAGAGAGAGAGAGAGAGAAGAGAGAGAGAGAGGGGGTAAGGTAAGAAGGAGAGTGGAGAGAGAGAGAGTGTGGAGGGGGAGAGAGAGAAGAGAGGGGGGTGGAGATAGAGAGAGACAGAAGACAGAGACAGAGACAAGACAGAGAAGAGACAGAGACAGACAGACAGACTAACAGACAAAACAGACAGACAGAAAAACAGACAGCAGAGAGACAGAAGAGAGAGCATCAAGCAGAGAGAGAACACAGAGAGGACACAGAGACAGAGGGGAGGAGGGGGGGGGGGGCGAGAGATGGGAGGGAGAGAGACAGGGGAAAGAGGGGAGATAGAGAGCGACTGAGGGAGGGACAGATAGAGACACAGAGAGAGATAGAGAGATGGGGGAGGGAGAGAGAGAGGGGGGAGGGAGAGAGGACAGAGAAGAAGAGAGGGGGAGAAGAGGGAGAGAGGGAGGGAAGAAGAGGAGAGAAGAGGGGGAGGGAGAGAAGACAGAGGCAAGAAGAAGAGAGAGATAGAGAGAGACAGAGAGAGACAGAGGGGAGACAGAGAAAGATCCTAACGTTCTTGTTTGTCAGCTTGTCTGCCAGTCTGTTTCTGCCTATTTTAACCGCTACTCCTTTATTCTTTATTTTTGTTTATGTCTGTGATGGGTTTTTTTTTTATTCACCATGTGATTTTTTTTAGTCAAAACAGAAAGAAATCCATCAAATATTTCAAGTTATAGAGTGCATTACAGCTATGTGCAGATATTTTGCTGTATTTTTTGTTTGTTTCTCCAAGTGTTTATTTCTCTCTAAGGCTATGTTTATTGGTAAATTTTGAGGGGGGGCTATTGTTTTTTTGCTTTTTCCTGTAACTTGTGTTACTCTGGTTTTTTGTGTTTTATTTTCTAATTATATTCGTCTGCGATTCCGTTGCAAGTCTTTCGGAATCATCATTTAATCTATTCCGTGTAGTTTTTTTTCTGCTCTGCTCTATTTTCTTTAACTGTGTGTTGTTTGCCTCATTGATTTATTGTAATTTAGTAAATATTTAGGCACTCATCATTTTGCTCAGTCTAACAAAATATGCATGTTATGATTATTCAATAGGCAGCTGCAGAAAACTGATCACCCCTGAGTAAGTGAGATGGAATGGAGGTTATGCGACACTGATATTTACATAACTGGGGGAACCTCTTTGCTTGACAGACTTGTCAACCACCGTGACTAAATCAGACTGGTCCCTTCTCATGGGAAATAAGGGCCTTCTATGCAGATGTTCTAGTTTGTTCAAGTTTTGGCTGACTGCTTGGCCACAGTAATATTTCAAGATTTTTTTTTATCCCACATTTTTTTCGATTAATTTTCGTATTCATTCATACCCCTTTATGTCACAGCAAATTTCTCTGCGTGAAATTCGGGCTGCTCTCCCCGGAGATAGCGCGTTACCACAAGTGCAGCGCCACCCATTTTTTCTTTTTCCTATCTGTAACTGTATTTGTTTCCTATCAGAGTGGCTTAAAAAAAATTTTTTTTACAGAATTTTGCCAGGGACAACCCTCTTGTTGCCGTGGGTTCTTTTATGTGCGTTAAATAATGATGTGTAACACATGGGACCTCGATTTATCGTCTCATCCGAAAGACTAGTACCCAGACCACCACTCATGGTCAAATGGATGGGGAAAAAGTTTTGGGCCCAGAGGGGATTCGAACCACCGCACACTTCGACCCGGACTATTTGCATTCTAGGCAGGCGCATTACCACCTAAACCACCGATCCATTTTGAAGAGCAGTTCAGCAAATCCTCACTTGCCATCCATGCTTTGTTTCTTTTCTTTTATTTCTTTTTAAAAATTCTTTTATTTCGAGGATAATGGAACACGCATTCGTGTGCTTTGATAAAATCCTGTCCCCGTGTGTATACAGTTTTGTAAATTTTGTCATCCGTTTCCATCAGCACATGATGGCCTACTCTTCCGAAATCTTTTTATTGATGTGTAGGCCTTGCTAGCATACAGATCATGGAGCACCATCTTTTAGTCATTTTCTTCTTTTCTCTTTCCTTGCATTTTTGTTTTTGAAATGGGTGTTTCACACATCTTATTTCATTGGTACCCCGCCCCCCCCCCCCCCCCCCCACACACACACACACACATACACACGCACACACACAATAAAACAAACAAACCAGGAAACAAAATAGAAAATAAATCTTTTTATATCTCTTTTCTTTATTTGTGTCATTTTTTTGTTCAGTGTGTGTGTGTGTGTGTGTGTGTGTGTTATTCAGGGGGGGGGGGGGGGGGGGTTGCGTTTTTTATTGTTTCTTTCTTTCCATTCTAATAATTCTGCTCCAAGCATGTGACGTTCATGGGACCTATATTGAAGATGTTGCATCTGCCTCTATATTTAGTTCTGGAGTTGTCTCTGATTGGTTCTCTGCTGAAAGTTTTCATTGTCCGGTTGATCCTTCAATCAAAAGGTATTGCTAACAAACTGCAACAGCACTGTGTGTGCATATATAATACAGCAAGTTTTGTGAGGGGCAATTTAAAAAATAAGGCAGGCAGAGGAGAGTTAAAATGTAAAACTAATGTGATTATGCAATAAAGGTAAAGTACAGCTGTTGACACATTCTACCAGAGAGAGAGAGAGAGAGAGAGAGAGAGAGAGAGAGAGAGAGAGAGAGAGAGTGGCAAGGCAAATTCTTTTATTCGAGGAAAATAGATAAACACTCGTGTACTTTTTTACATCCAGTCCCCGCCCTTTTCAGGGATAACATCAAGATAAAAATAAATATCTAACTGCACAACAGCAATAATAATGATCCTAATACCAAGAACACGAGCAAGAAACCATACCAAGTATCAAACAGCATGCAAAAAATTGGACAGAGAGGAGAGAGAGAGAGAGAGAGAGAGAGAGAGAGAGTGTTAGAGAGCGAGAGAGAGACAGAGAGGCAGATGCAGAGAGAGACAGGCAGACAGACAGGGACAGAGATACAGACAGCCAGACAGACAAACAGACACAGAGACAAGAAGACAGAATTACATCCTAGTTATGTAAAATAATGTGGTTGGAGAGCACTTTGAGTCTTTCCAGACAGCTCCAAATAACATCCCCACAATCACTGTTCCCATGACACGTTTTTGGATCACACTGGTGGAGTGGTGTGGTGATGGTGTCCACCCCAGTCTTCAGTCAGTCAGGTCACAGTCAGGGTCTGCTGTGTGGTTTCCACTGGGCTGGCTGGGTGGCTGGTCATCTCCACTGGTCTCTGTACACACCAGGATGTGTTAGTTGCCCTGCACTAAATGGTCATCGTGTAGTGTTTGTTGGAGACACTATAGAGCAGCTCATGTTGAACACACTGTCTATGCCTTTGGGTCTAAGGAATGTGTCATAAGAAATAGGTGGATTGGTGGTCTAGAGGTAACGCACCTGCCTAGAAAGCGAAAAGTCCGGGTCGGATTGTGCGGTGGTTTGAATCCCGTTTGGGCCCAAAACTTTTCCCCCATCTATTAGACCATGAGCGGTGGTCTGGGTGCTAGTCATTCGGATGAGATGAGAAACCGAGGTCCCATGTGTTACACATTGTTATTTAGCGCACGTGTAAAAGAAGCCACAGCAACAAGCAGGTTGTCCCTGGCAAAATTATGTCATAAAAGGTCACTCTGATAGGGAAACAAATAAAGTTGCAGACAGAAAAAAAGAAAAAAATACTGGGTGGCGCTGCACTAGTGGCGTCGCGCTCTCCACGGGGAGAGCAGCCCGAATTTCACGCAGAGAAATCTGCTGTGACATAAAGTGGTAGACATAAAAAAAATGAAATAAAAACATTGCACATGAATAGCTTTCAGACAGCTAGAAAACGAAATTGTGTACAGTTTTCAAACAAATCTGTAAGCATTGTGTGTTATTCCCACATCTTCTTCATGTCCCTCTTATCTCTTTCTCATCTTCTATTTTATCTTTTATCTTCCTTTCCATTTTTGTCTTTGTCGTCTTCTCTGGACTGTAAAAAAGAAAAAGAAAGAAAGAGTAGAAAAGGCACGACACAGCTAAAAAGTAAGGCCAGAAATAACAACTGTTTGACATTGTGCGTTTGAAGTCTTTTTTGTGCAAGAATTAGTTACTTATATGAATAGAAAAATACAAAAAGAAAGAAAAAAGGTGGAAATAAAAAAAGAGGGAGAGAAAGAAAGCAGGATTCAAGTGACAAATACATCATCAAAAGAAAGGATAAAAAGCTTTATTCAAAGACAAGACAGTACAGAAAAAGGAACAGAAAAGGAAAAACAAAATCATAAATACCAAAGAGAAAGATGAAAAGCCAGATAAAAAAAACTCAAATTGCACACAGGATGGGAAAAATAACCAAAAAAGCCTCCCATCTATGCATGAAAATAGACTGTTTGGGGAAAACAAAATACGCTAGATACAGAAAAAGTGAATGCACAAAAAAGCAACGAAAAAACACCATGAAAAAAGAAACATGAATATCAATGATTAAAACAAACAAAAATGATCGGAAATAGGGAGGTTAAAAGCAAAGGTGGGTGCTGTCTGAGCATTTGACGAATAGAAAAAAATGCGAAGATGAAGAACGAGAAGAAGAACGTGAAGAAAAGGAACTCGAAGAGGAAAAATAATTGCGCAGAAGAATTGCGAAGAAGAACACGAAGAAGAAGAGTTACAAAGAAGAAGAAATGCAAAGTAGAAGAATTGCGAGGAAGAAGAAGAAGAAGAAAGAAGAAGAAGAAGAAGAAGAATTGCGACGAAGAATTGCAAAAAAAGAAGAAAAGTGCGAAGAAGAAGAAGAAGAAGAAGAATTGCGACGAAGAATTGCAAAAAGAAGAAAAATGCAAAGAAGAAAAAAATTGCGAAGAAGAATGCGAAGAAGAAGAAGAAGAATTGCGAAGAAGAATTGCGAAGAAGAAGAAGAATTGCAAGAAGAAGAATTGCAAAGAAGAAGAATTGCAAGAAGAAGAAAAAGAATTGCAAGAAGAAGAATAAAGAACTGCAAAAAAAAGAAGAATTGCGAAGAAAAAGAAGAATTGCAAGAAGAAGAAGAATTGCGAAAAGAATGCAAGAAGAAGAATTGCGAAGAAGAAGAAGAATGCGAAGAAGAAGAAGAAGCGAAGAAGAAGAATGGAAGAAGAAGAAGAAGAAGAAGAAGAAGAAGAAGAAGAAGAAGAAGAAGAGAAGGAAGAAGAAGAAAAGAAGATGAAAGAAAGAAGAAGAAAATGCAATGGAGAACGCAGAAAAGAAGAATAAGAGCATAAAAGAACCGAATAAGAATATGCCAGAAAAAGAAGAATGCATAGATGCAAAGAAGAAGAGAATGCACAGAAAAAGAATGCAGAAAGACGAATGCAAAATGGACCACTACATCACACAAGGGCTGTAGCTATTCTGTAACTACACGAAAACTTTTGCTTTTTTTTCCCTTCTTAGCTTTGTCGTGTTTTTTTTTGTTTTTTTTTTATAATTATTTTGTTTGTTTCTTTGCATTATTTGGGCTTTAAAGGTCCTTAATTTTAAGGATGAAGACTTTTGAACGAAAAAAGTTTATTTATTTTCTGAACATGATGTCACAAATGCCTTTTTTTTATTTTAATAAAGACCTTACTTGGACATATTCTTGTTTTTGTTTTTTTTGCAATGTCTAATATAACAAGAAATGAGAGGGTAAGTGTGTGTGTGTGTGTGTGTGTGTGTGTGTGTGTGTGTGTGTGTGTGTGTGTGTGTGTGTGTGTGTGTGTGTGTGTGTGTGTGTGTGTGTGTGTGTGTGTGTGTGTGTGTGTGTGTGTGTGTGTGTGTTGTGTGTGTGTGTGTGTGTGTGTGTGTGTGTGTGTGTGTGTGTGTGTGTGTGTGTGTGTGTGTGTGTGTGTGTGTGTGGTGGGAGGGTGGAACAATGAAAAAAGGAGAGAATAAAGGAATTACAAAGATAGACATTGCTGAACTCAATCCAGGGTTTATTAAAAAAAAAAAAAAAAAAAAGTTTGTGCCTTGAGTAACTGGAGTCCAGAACAGCTAAGACCTAATATAGTGAGGCCATAGCACAAGAACAGTATACTTCAGTCGCCGGACAAATCGTTTTTGCTTTTTCTTTCTTCCTTTCTATCTTTCTTTTCTTTCTTTCTTTTTGTTTTCTTTTTTTCTTTGTTTACTTCTTATTTTTTCTCTTTTTTTTCCATATCTTTATTTCTTTTTCTCTTTTTTCTTTCTTTGTTTCTTTGTTTTTTTTCTTTGTTGTTTCTTTGTTTCCTCTTTCTCTTTCTTTCAGCTTTCTTTCTTCTTTGTCCTTTCTTTCTTTCTCTCCCTTTCTCTTTCTTTCTTTTTTATTCCGTCTTTTTTCTTTCTTTAGATTTCTTTTTTTCTTTCTTTCTTTCTTTCTTTATTTCTTCCTTTTCCTTTCTTTTTTCTTTCTTTCTTTTTTCTCTTTTCTTTCTTTTTTTCTTTCTTTTTTTTCTCTTTTCCTTTCTTTTTTCTTTCTTTTTTTCTCTTTTCCTTTCTTTTTTCTTTCTTTTTTTCTCTTTTCCTTTCTTTTTTCTTTCTTTTTTCTCTTTTCCTTTCTTTTTTCTTTCTTTTTTCTCTTTTTCTTTCCTTTTTTATCCCTTTGTTTCTTCATTTTCTTTCATTCTTCTTTTCTTTCTTTCTTTCTTTCTTTCTTTCTTTCTTTCTTTCTTTCTTTCTTTCTTTCTTTCTTTCTTTCTTCTTCTTTGTTCTTTCTTTCTTTCTTTCTTTTTTCTTTCTTTCTTTCTTTTCCTTTTTTATTTCTTTCTTTCTTTTTTCTTTCTTTTTATCTTTCTTTCGTTTTTTTCTATTTCTTTCTTTACTTGTCTGCCTTTCTGTATAACATTTTGTTCCTTTTCTTCCTCATTGAAAGCACACACTATACTGTGCTGCACACTCAAACGTGCATACAAAAACCACATGCATATATACATGAACACAGAGACACGCACATAACTATGCACATGCATGTGGCAACATACAATATGGCACTAATATGATTTTAGAGAACGCCTCTCAACTTATTCTCTTTGTTTCTCCATCTATCTCTTTTCTTTTTCCCCTCTCTGTCTGTTACCATGTCTGTCAAGTCTAGTCCAGACAAAATGATCTTTATTGAGGGTAATAAGTTAAGCTTGTACAGCTTTTTTTCATCCTGCCCTCGAAATTTTTGTAATAATTTATGACTTTTACCATTACGTCATTTTTGTTTTGTTTTATGCCTGCGTATATGTTTTAACTTTTTGATATGTCCACTTTCTCTGTCTCTGTCTGTCTCTGTCTGTCTCTTTCACACAAACACATACACACACACACACACACACACACACACACACTCACTCACACACACACTCTCACACTAACAAACACACACACACACACACACACACACACACACACACACACACACACACACACACACAACACACACACACACACACACACACACACACACACACACACACACACACAAACTGAGTACATCTTCACATCTACGCAAGTCTCTCTCTAAAAAATCCAATACCTCCAGCTCTACCACAGTCTCTGTTCATCACAAACTTACCCTACCAAAGGACCAACCTTCATTAATTTTCTTAGCTGAAGCTTCACGCAAAGTAGCTGGATTTTTTTTGTTTTTTTGTTGTTGGTTATTTTTTGTTTTTTTGTTTTTTGCTCAGCATCAAACAGAAGGCCAGACATGCCAATGTCGTTTAAAGTCTTCTGTACTTTCCGTTTCTCCTCTCTGTGTTCTTTTCTTTTCCCTTTTCTTTTCTTTCTTTTCTTTTTCTTGTTTTTTGTTCTAGCTAATTTTGTTTTACTAAAGTGCTCGCTAGGATTACGTCAGTGGGGGGAAAACCCTTTAAAGGGTGGGTCAATTCAGATGGCTAGGGGTAGACAGCAAAAAAAAAAAAAAGGAAAAGGGGGAGGGGAGGAGAAGGGGGGGGGGGAGAAGGTGGGATGGGGGGGGGGGGGAATGATGAGGTCAGAGTGACAGTGCCCTTTCCTCACTTGATAGAATAATGTTTTGTTTTGACAGACTCCTCGCTGTTGATTTCGTTGCTGAATCCTTCAGGCACCGCGTTGTCATAGAATTTGATGATTGTTTTAGGAGACAAGGACAGAAAAGGAAGAGACAGAGAGAGAGGGGAGGAGAGAGAGACAAGGAGGGAGGGAGGGAGGGAAGGGAGAAAGAGAGAGAGAGAGAGAGAGGAGAGAGAGAGAGAGGAGAGAGAGAGAGAGAGGAGAGAGAAGGAGAGAGAGAGAGAGAGAGAGAGAAGAGAGAGAGAGAGAAGAGAGAGAGAAGGGTGGAGAGAGAGAGAGAGAGAGAGGCAGACAGACAGCTGGACAGACAGACAGACAGAGGCAGAAAGACAGAGACACACAGAGACAGAGTCAGAAACAGGCATAGACAGAGAGGCACAGACAGACAGACAGACAGACAGACAGACAGAGGTAGAGAGACAAAGAGACAGACAAACAGACAGACAGAAATATGCATACAGACAGAAAGACAAACAGAAAGACAGAACCACATTTTAATTAATCTTGTCAATTTAGTCAGAAAACACTATCTCAGAACTTCCCAGACAGTCCTGCATCCCCAAAGGACAGGCAGCCCCCAGTGTGCCTCAGTCCTTGTTGCTGACTGGATCACACTGGTGCAGTGTTGTGGTGATGGTGTCCGCCCCAGTCTTCAGTCAGTCAGTGTAATTAACAGTCATGGTCTGCTGTGTGGTTTCCTCTGGGCTGGCTGGGTGGCTGGTCATCTCCACTGGTCTGTGTACACACCAGGATTTTGTCATATCAGGGGAGACGGGATAGCCACCCCAGTCTTCAGTCAGTCATGGTCTGCTGTGTGTTTTTCGTTAGGCTCCGTTGTTTTTACCACTCCGGTAATTCTATTTAGACATACGCATCTGTTCTGCACTGAATGTTTGTAATGAGTCTCTTTTGCAAAGCTACCGAGATGCTAGCAGCTTGAAACTTATATTCCACCTCTCTCGTTCTGTCTGTCTGTCTGTTTCTCTCTGTCTCTGTCTATCTCTCTCTCTGTCTCTGTCTATCTCTCTGTCTGTCTGTCTGTCTGTCTGTCTGTTTCTCTCTGTCTCTGTCTATCTCTCTCTCTGTCTCTGTCTGTCTGGCTGGCTGTCTGTCTGTCTGTCTCTCTCTGTTACACACACACACACATACACACACACACACACACACACATACACACACACACACACACACACACACACACACACACACACACACACACACACACACACACACACACATATCAGTGCAAGGGTCGAAGAGGCGAGCGAAAAAGAGTAGGTGAATGATTATCTGTAGCCCTTGATAAATAAAGATAGGCCCTTCTCTCTCTCTCTCTCTCTCTCTCTCTCTCTCTCTCTCTCTCTCTCTCTCTCCTCTCTCTCTCTCTCTCTCTCTCTCTCTCTCTCTCTCTCTCTCTCTCTCTCTCTCTCTCTCTCTCTCTCTCTCTCCTCTCTCTCTCTCTCTCTCTCTCTCTCTCTCTCTCTCTCTCTCTCTCTCTCTCTCTCTCTCTCTCTCTCTCCTCTCTCTCTCTCTCTCTCTCTCTCTCTCTCTCTCTCTCTCTCTCTCTCTCTCTCTCTCTCTCTCTCTCTCTCTCTCTCTCAGTTGATTGCGCAACATGCTTTTATATTAATTTATACTTTTTTCCCAAATTATCATAATAGTAATTCCATTTTCTATATGGCATGACGTGATTCCAATGCTCACTTTGATCTTTTAAGTCTGGGCAGGAGATGTCTGTAGCAAAAGGTTTCATTACAAA
>CM060325.1:6122886-6132886 GCA_030674155.1 Stramonita haemastoma | reverse complement strand
TACTTTATTATCTTAAAAAAGAGAAAATTTAAGGTTGGTTAAAAGTCATACATAAGGTAATAAACAAGAATACATTTATCACTTGTGCGCACACACATAATCGAAACACACAACGAATATACCTGAAAAAAGCCGAAATATTTTTTCTGTTACTGAGTCTGTCTGTCTGTCTGTCTGTCTGTCTGTCTGTCTGTCTGTCTGTCTGTCTGTCTGTCTGTCTCTCTCTCTCTCTCTCTCTCTCTCACGCATACACACACACACACACACACACACACACACACACACACACACACACACACACACACACACACACACACACACACACACACACACACACACACACTCCATGCCTGTATATTTGTGGACGTGCTTTCAAGCAAGCATCCATTTCAGAAAAAAGTTCTTATAATTGCTAAAAATCGAACACTAGCCACAGATAATCATAGAAAAACCAACACAAAGGAGGAGACATCGATGTTTTTCCTTCGTGCTCAATCTGGCTTTCAGCCCCAGGGGTCTGTCTGGATCTGTCTGTCTGCCTATCTGTCTTCTGTCTGCCAGTATGTCTGTGTGCCTGTCTGTCTGCATCTGTCTGTCTGTCTGTCTGATAGTCTACCTGCCTAACTGTCTGTCTGTCTGCTTGCCTGTCTGTCTGCCTGTCTCTCTGTTTGCCTGTCTGTCTGTCTGTCTGTCCGTCTGTCTGTCTGTCTGCCTGCCTGTCTGTGTGTCTGCCTGTCTATCTGGATCTGCCTGTCTGTCTGCCTGCCTATCTGTGTCTACCTGCCTGTCTGCCTGTCTGTCTGCCTGCCCTCCTGCCTGCCCTCCTGCCTGCCTTCCTGTCTGCCAGTCTGCCTGTCTGCCTGCCAGTCAGTCTGTCTGTATGCCTGTCTGTCTGCCAATCTGTCTTTCTGTCTGTCAAGTAATCGGCCTACGGATATGTTGTCAACTGGAGGGGGGGGGGGGGGGGTCAGACTGTTCCAGGAAGTTTCAGAACGCTCGGTATACATGTATCTATGCCAAAGTGGTGCGCGTGCGCACATGTGGCAAGGGAGGCCACTGGGTCAGTAAGACACCAGACGTCTTGAATAAAGTTGCGAGTTCAAGTTCTGCTAACTTAATGGTAGGTATTGTTTCAAAGGTTGTTAGAAACCAGAGTAATTTTTTTAATGTTTCATTGTTGTTTTAATAGTGTAATGGGATATTGAAGTGGATGATTGTCCGGCCTGAACACACCTGTATTAAAAAAAATACCCCCCAAAACCATGGTAGTCTGGTTAATCATATCTGAAGCCGACATGACATTGTTTTTTTCAGTTTAGACTTCATCATATGTGGTGATCAGTGTCTTTTTTTTAAGTAGAGTTTTTATGTGTTTTTACATATGATTATATTTAGTGCATGTAAAAGAACCCAGGGCAACATGAAAATTGACTGTTTCAAAAGTGTTGAAGACATAGCATTTTTCATGAGTGTTTGGTGGGTTAAGGGATGCACATGTGTGTGTGTGTGTGTTTGCACAGTTGTGCGTGTGTATGGGTACGCGCGCGCGTGCATGCACTTCATGCTCATGCATGCTATCATGCATCAGGCGTACGTGCTCTAATCGTTTTTACACCCTTCTGTAATGAGTTGCAGATGGCAAAAGAAGACAGAAGAGATCACAGACCACCCTTTCCCGCCTTAATGATGCATTGAGCAAGGCCAAGGGAAAGTGATCATCTTCAGTACACAAACCGGCTATGATGATTGCAATGACTGCAAGGAAAATGATTATGATGATGACAATGATCATGGACAATGATCATGGTGGTGATGCTGGTGGTGGCAGGGGTATCAGTGATAACGATATGACTAAAGATGACGAGGAAGAGTCTGTATGACGAAAAGAATACAATGACACAGGCACACAAAGCACAAACCACTGACATGCTTTCAGAGATAACACACACACACACACACATACACACACACACTCACAAGCACACACAAGCACACACAAGCACACACATGCACACACATACACCTACACACACCTAACACACACACACACACACACACACACACACACACACACACGCACACACACACACACACACACACACACACACACACCCCACACACACACACTTGCACACCCCCCCCCATCCCCCCCCCCACTATTCTGGAGATGGAAATTCACTTACCCCATGTCATCTTTTCATCACACTTTTGCTGCTCTGGACTCCTGTCGCTCAAGGCCACAAACTTGGAAATAAACTTCAGATAAAATTGAGTCAACTTTTTTTCTTTCTCTTTTTTTTTCTTCTCACTTTCTCTATTTTTTCCTCCTCCTCCTTGTTATCCCATTTTTCATAACTCACATTGACGTGTGAGGTCCATCTAGATTTATTTTGTACAGAGAAGGAAGTTTGTTATATCACACTTCGATAAGACTTTTATAAGAAGAGAAATCTGTGTCATGCTATGAATGTAAAAGATAATTATCAACATAGCTGAGAATGCAAGGAGAATATGCAAAGGGTACATGGGGATGGGATAGCTCAGTGGTCGGAGCACTCGCTTTTCCCCAAGTCAAGTTAAGCAGCGTCGAGCATGGTTACCAGTTGGATGGGTGACCATTTGTGCGCCTTGGCTTCAGTACAGTTCCTCCAGTTCAACCAGTTGTAAATGGGTACCTGCCCTCTTTAGGGTCAGGGAAGGTAAAGCAGCGAAGGAGAGGAGATGGGCGCCGCCCTCAACATGCTGGCCCCCTAGAGAAGCTGAGGTCGCTGACGTCTCGCTCTCCTACGACTGCCTAGGTTATGGGACACCTTTACCTTTTGCCAATTTTACAATTGGAAAGGAAATACATATACATAAATGTATGTGAAGAAATGGTAAAAGGTTATGATATTGCAAGGAAAATTGTGAACATTATACCCTAAAGAAAATGCTCTAAATCAAATCTTTTTGGATCATACAAATTTAAAGAAACCCGGGCAGTCATTCGGAAGAAGACACAACCAAAGCAATTACATTTAAAAAGAAGATTTTGTTGCAAATGTTCCATCCATGAAAAAGACAGGGTGTATCCATAACAGTTTGATCTGTACCTGAGATTTCTAATGATGCCTGCAGGAGGTATTGACAACCTGCATTCACAATAATGTAAAAAAAAAAAAAAAAGTGCAGGCAGAAAGTGTTATTTTTCTGATATCTTCACTTATACTTTTCTTTGCTATTCAGAAGACTTGAACAAAGGATGTCTATTGATTATGAAAGATCCGTACCATGAACGATCACAGCACCTGTGAAAGAAAACATGCCTGTAAAAGTTCAAACGCACGTATATGCCTGCATGAATAATTTCAACTGTGTATCAGAACATGGGCAAACACAAATACCTTTACAGACACACCAGCACAGACATAAACAACACAGACATATAGAGAGACACACTATTGCACTCAGTCACACACATACACATACATACACCCACACACCACATACACACACGCGCTCGCGCACACACACACACACACACACACACCACACATACACAAACACAGAGGCACACACACACAGGCATGCACACACGCACACACAACAACATACCACAACACAACACAACACAGACAGGCAGACAGACAGACAGACAGACAGACAGACAGACAGACAGACAGACACTCACACACACACTTGCACACATGCACACACAAGCCACACACACACACACACGCACACACACACACACACACACACACACACACACACACACACACACACACACACACACACACACACACACACACACACACACACACTTGCACACACACACACTATTCTGGAGATGGAAATTCACTTACCCCATGTCATCTTTTCATCACACTTTTGCTGCTCTGGACTCCTGTCGCTCAAGGCCACAAACTTGGAAGTGAACTTCAGATACAACTGGGTTATCTTTTTTTCTTTCTGCTTTTGCACTCTCCATGTTTTTCTATCCCCCTTTCTTGCTCTTCTTTTTTTTATAACTCATAATGACGTGAGAGGTCCATTTGTACTAAATAAGATTTTCATTGAAAAATATGTTGTTTTTTTGGTATCAGGCTTTGTAAGAACTTTTTTTTTAAATGAAAGGAGTAATCTGTGCTACGTTGCAAATGTAAAGAACATGATCAAAATCGGGAAAACCCAAGAAAAATATGCAAAGTTCTCATTAAAGGATACTGATTTACAAAATATATGAGAAGAAATTGTAAAAATACTATGTTCGTGCAAGAGAAATATAGGTATCATACCCACAAAAGAAAAACCCTAAAAGATTCTTTTCAAGTAATGGAAATTGCAGGAAACATGGAAAACTTGATCTCTCAGAAGACACAAAAATTAACAAATGTTCATGTAGTAGTATTTCTTCAGTTTAACGTCTTTCCACTAAACTATGTTATCAGATGGGAAGATGTATAATGTGTGTGTGGATGTGTTGGAGGTGGAAGGGAGATGCACATAGCTAATCATCAGCAATGAACAAATACAATAAGATAAAATGTAAACAAGAACTTTGCAAAGACAGAAATAACAGCTCAAACACTAATTTTGCAATTCTTGTTACTAATAAACTTCAAAGTACTATAGGTATCTGATAATAGGACTATGAGTTGATAACAATACAGCGTCTTTCATCAAAGGTGTGTCTTTAAGAATTTGTAGATGTTGTTGTGGGTTTGTAGTTGTTGCTGTTTCTGTTGAGTGTTCTCTACATTGACACTTTAGGGGTCACTAAGAACATGTACAATAACTAACACATTCATCACAATTGGGAATTACTACGAGACTGTAAGTGTACACCGAAAATATGAAGTTTGTAATTATGGCAGCCCTACACCGACTTCAGAGGATTTTTTTCTCATATATGAATAGAAAGCTACACATGTTCTTATGCCAAGAGCTTGTCACAGATGAAGACAATCTCAACAAAACATTCCAAACTGGAACATTGGAGTGGAGGCCTTGGCACTTTGCTAACATCAATAACTGACACAGCTTTTGACCTGAGACAAAGAGGAGAGTTTTAAAGGTTTAGTTTGAGTACCTCTATCCAAGACCAAAGACTGGTTGTGGCAAACATAGGAGATTTCTGTCTGACTATTCTCTTCATGCATGCCAGGAGAAAAGTGACTGGATAACCTCACTAAGTACATAGGCAAAGTATAAAAGAAATGCTTTGTTTGAACCCCTAAACATGCATTTCTGTTGATAGGTTTCTGAGAGGTACTTACAGCTTTGTTTTGAACATTGGTGTGCGTGCGTGTGCATGTGCGCGTAATTATTATATCATACAATGTTTCAAAGATAATCTGCAAACACACACACACACACACACACACACACACACACACACAACACACACACACCACACACACACACACACACACACACACACACACACACACACACACACACACACAACTATTCTGGAGATGGAAATTCACTTACCCCATGTCATCTTTTCATCACACTTTTGCTGCACTGGACTCCTGTCGCTCAAGGCCACAAACTTGGAAATAAACTTCAGATAAAATTCAGTCAACTTTTTTTTCTTTCCATTTCCTTCTGCTCTCTTGCTCTTATTTTGAAATATCCTCACCTACTTTCCTTTGCTTCATAACTAACACTGATGTGTGAGATCCACTTTTACTAAGTGAGATTTTCAAAGAAAAAACAACTTTATTGTATCACACTTTGGAGAGACTCTTGACTTTGTTTATGAGAAGAGAAGTGTCTGTGCTATGCCATGAATGTAAAGGATATAAATATGTTTCAAAATTCATGAAGAATACGCCAGCCACTGTTGAAAGGATACACGTACACGAATGTGCGAGAAAAAAAATGCAAAACAGTTGAATTCAATTCAAATTCAATTCAAAATACTTTATTATCTCTAAAACAGAGAAATTCCGGTAGGTTACAAGCCATATATAAGAATATTAACCATGTAAAGATAATATAAATATAGCAAAACACAGGTTCTGAACATCAGCACGCACCCATCACAGTATAAAGAGCACCCACAAGTCAGCAGCATTAGCAGCCAAGTCAGCATGGTATTGCAAGGAAAGTGTACAAGCCAATGCTTAAAAAAAGTTCTCATATAATTAATTTTGAATGCTAGAAAAATAAGGAGACCTGGATGATTTCAGCTCGAAGAAAACACAAACAGAATCTCGAGTAAGATAGTCAAGGCTTCAGTTGCATCTACTCCCCACTGAGAAAAAAGACTGTATTTATGAATGCTAAAACTGAGTAGATAGTAGGCATCCGCTAGTCTCGGAAGACTATGGAATTGCGCTCTAGGCTCTAGAGCACAAAGTCTGGGTAAGTAAGTATGGAGGGCAAGCTGTTACCCATGCAGCAGACCCCCCCCCCTCCACGTCGCTGGAATGGTCCATTGGAAAGGCAATCGCAGATACGCATGATCCCAATGCGGTTGCAGAAGCCGCCAGAACGTTGCGATATAGACCTACATCCCCGAACCCCGACTCCAACTCCCCGATTTTTTTCTCAGGGATGGGTGTCTAAACACAACACTTGTGTGCATGCTGATTTTTATTTTGTTGTCATCCGGTGAATAGGCCATGGTGAATCCTATCCAATGGATCCAAGAATAATCAGAAAAAGAAGAGGAAGAAGAACAAGGCTCAATGCAGACAAACGACAGTTTATGGGAGGACATGTACCTGAGGGTCTTGTGTATGCATACCAGTCAACAATGACATTCTCCCCTCACTGAATAAACTGAACAGTCAAAGCATGAAGAAGAGTGTGACTAGAAGTCTTTTTTCTTCTGTGCCCTCAAGAGTACTTCCAGCAGGGATATTACCTTGATCATGACAGGTACCGGCCAAAGAAGACCCTAGCTGTAAGGAAACTATAAACATGCCTGTACTTACGCACGCGCGAGCGTACACACGCACACACACACACACGCGCGCGCGCACGCGCACACGTACATATGCACGTGGTTTTGTTTACAAAAGTGTGAACAAACATAGACATAGGCACAGATACAGACAGACAGACAGACAGACAGACAGACAGACATACAGACAGACAGACAGACAGACACACACACACACACATACACACACACATATACATACACACACACACACACACACACACACACACACACACACACACACACACACACACACACACACACACACACACACACACACACACACACACACACGGACATGGGTTTTCACTTACCCTATGTCATCTTTTCGTCACACTTTTCCTGCCCTGCCCTGGAGTTTCTCAAGGCTACAAACTTTGAAATAAACTTCAGATGAAGTTTACAAACTTTATTTTTTCTCCCCTTTTTTGTACCCCCCCCCCCCCCTCTCTCTCTCTCTGTCTCTGTCTCTGTCTCTCTCTCTCTCTCTCTCTGTCTCTGTCTGTCTCTCTGTCTCTGTCTGTCTGTCTGTCTGTCTGTCTGCCTGTCTGTCTGTCTGTCTGTCTGTCTGTCTGTCTGTCTGTCTGTCTGTCTGTCTGTCTGTCTGTCTGTCTCTCTCTCTCTCTCTCTCTCTCTTTCTTCTCTCTCTCTCCTTTTCTCTCTCTCTCTCTCTTCTCTCTCTCTCTCTCTCTCTCTCTCTCTCTCTCTCTCTCTCTCTCTCTCTCTCTCTCTCTCTCCCTCTCTCTCTCTCTCTCTCCTCCTCTCTCCTCTCTCTTTCTCTCTCTCTCTTGCTCTTGTTTATCTCATTCCTGGCTTTAAAAAGTATTTTCATAACCCACAACAACATGTGACTTCCGTTTTCACTACATGAAATGTTTACAGAACAAGTTCATTGTATCACACTTTGGAGTGACTTTCGAGTGTTTAAAAAGATTTTTAGAAAAGAAATCTATGCTGTATTATGAATGTAAAAGATTAAGCTGTGTCTGGGGAATACAAATAAAACCTTTGCAGCAAAGACATTTCTGAAAGAAAACGTGGAGGGAAATGTATGTGAAAAGATATAAACAGCTATGATACTGTAAAGAAACTGTAGATATCATAACATCCAGAGAAAAACCCAAGCATGATTTTTTTATTACATGGAAAATTTAAGGAAACTTAAAGGACTTAATCTTGAAGAAAACATAACCAGAATTCCACGAAAATAGTTGAATTTGTTAAAATTTGTTATTTTGTTCTTTGGTTAAAGCTCGAAGGTCCGTCAAATGGTGAGATTTTTGTGTATGCAACCTTTTCTCCCACCATTAAGGCAGCCGTATTCTGACTGTAGAGATGATGATATTGTCTTAACATAACACCAGTGTGCATGCTGGGTATTTTAGATTCTTTTCGGTCATTCTTTCTTACCAACATGAATGGCCTACTCTTTTGAAAGGCGAAATGGGTTTTAACAAGTGCACCTTTATCATCATTTTATATTTTATTGATTCTTTTATTTATTCTTTTATTTTTAGGATAATGGATTAAGCCCTTATGTGCCTTTTGACATCCAGTTCTACTGTGTATGCAGTTTTGTCAGTTTTATCATCCGTGAATATGTTGTGTGCAGTTTCTTTCTAAAAAAATTGCGCGGCACGCACGCACGCACACACGCACTCTCTCTCTCTCTCTCTCTCTCTCTCTCTCTCTCTCTCTCTCTCTCTCTCTCTCTTCTCTCTCTCTCTCTCTCTCTCTCTCTCTCTCTCTCCCCTCTCTCTCTCTCTCTCTCTCTCTCTCTCTCTCTCTCTCTCTCTCTCTCTCTCTCTCTCTCTCTCTCTCTCTCTCTCTCTCTCTCTCTCTCACACCACACACAGCCACAACACAACACATACACACACTTTTGCGCGCACACACACATACACACACACACACATACACACACACACACACACACACACACACACACACACACACACACACACACACACACACACACACACACACACACACACACACACACACCACCACACACACACACAAACACACATACACACACACACACTATTCTGGAGATGGAAATTCACTTACCCCATGTCATCTTTTCATCACACTTTTGCTGCTCTGGACTCCTGTCGCTTAAGGCCACAAACTTGGAAATAAACTTCAGACAAACTTCAGTCAACTTTTTTTTTCTCCCTTTCTTTTCATTCTCTTTATTTCTTTCTTTTTAAAAAAAAATCCTTTTTACAGTTTTTCTATCTTTCATAACTCACATGGACGTGTCACGTTCATTTTTTACCTAAATGGGATTTTTTTTTTTGGCAGAATAGGAAATTTGGTGTGTCACACTTCATAAAAGTTGTGTGTTTTTTATGAGAAGAGAAATCTGTGCAGTGCTTTGAGTGTAAAAGATGTGAACGTATTTGAGAAATCAGGAAAAGTGCACACAACAGCAGTAAAAGTATATAAATATGAAAATGCATGTAAAGAAATTGTAAAAGAAATCTAATGTTGGAAGGAAAGTGCATATATTATGCCATCACAAAAATTTCTATGATGGGTTTTTTTTTGGACATTTTCATGCAGGCCTTTGCATCACGCTGACATCAATATCTGACAAAAAGTTTGGCCTGGGCCATAGAAGTATTTTTAAGACTTGGTTAGATCTACTCCATTCACACAGAACACTTCCTGATGGGGATGCCAGGGGCCTGTTAGCATAAACAGCATCCCCACCTTCTGGAAATTATGTGCCAGAAAATTCCTCTTTTCTATCACTCTCTTTTTATTCTGCCTTGTTCCTTTTCTTCCTGTCACTTCTTCCTTCTTGTCTATTTTCTATCTTCTTGGTCCATTCTCCTGCCTTTTTTCTAGAAAGACTTAAGAGATGCAAATGACTATTTCTTATACCGAAGTCGGATGTGCTGGGCCTGACTTGTCAGGCACTTAATGGCAGCGTGAAGCATTTTCGCTCACGTAACAGACAATAATTGCTGTATGTGTGTATGATGATGATGAAGAAGAAGACAGCAGAAAATTGATAACCAGTCAAAGCCACAGAAAGTTTCCTTTGTGATCTCT
>CM060325.1:6110386-6117886 GCA_030674155.1 Stramonita haemastoma | reverse complement strand
ACAGACAGACAGACAGACAGACAGACAGACAGACAGACAGACAGACAGACAGACAGAGACACAGACAGACAGACAGACAGACAGACAGATAGAGACAGAGAAAGTAAGAAAGAAAGAATGAATAATCTTTATTTTTCAAGGGTTACAGATAAGCATTCACTTTTTTTTTCATCGGGCCCTTGCCCTGATTAGGGACTATCAAAACAAAAAACAACAACTAAAAAAACAAAAATAAAACAGAAACAAACTTAACCCCCTCTCCCCCCAAGCCCCCCCCCCCAACAACCCAGCATCCCCTCCCCCTCCCCACAAAAACACCACCACCACCAAAAGTCCAACCTATGATATTGATACACATTGATAAATATTTAAACAAAGACATGCATTCAACAAACACATAAAAGTCGTCAACGCCTTGATACGCAAAATTAATGCGTTGCTTTTCTGTCACAGTCTTACATTATTGAATAATCTAATATTTCACACTTGATTGTACAATGTAAAACAAAATCTTGCCGAAGAATCTTTTTCATTGTGTTTTGGTCCTGGTAACATTGTTTTTTGTGACATTGCGCCAAATGGTTTAAGAGTTTCATTGGCAATAAATATTAATTATTGTTCTTTTTCATTACCTTCCTATCTCACTCTCCTCCCTTCCTTCATTCTCCTTCTTTCTCTCATCATCTCTCTCCTGTTTCAGCAGTCTGCCTGATGGTTCATTAACCTCTGTTGTTCAGTGGGTCAACCTTTCTGATGAACAAAACAGAAAAAAAAGAAAACAAGAACCAGAACAGATTAGCCCACAGAGCTGGACAAGCTAATGACCTGTCAGTCAAATTTCCGAAACATGAGAATGCAAAAGGTCATGTGTGACTGTCTTAGTTTGCTTCTTCATGAAACAACGATATGTAGTATCACGCCTTCTGTCTGTTTTCTTATCTTTTGTGTCAGAATAGCCATGCTTATGTCTTCATGACCTGTTAAAGGTTAAAAGAAAAAGGTAAAGGTGTGCCATAACCTATGTGGTCGTAGGGGAGCGTAAGAAACCTCAGCTTCTCTAGGGCCAGCATTTTGAGGGCGGCGCCCATCTCCTCTCCCTCGCTGCTTTACCTTCTCTGACCCTAAAGAGGGCAGGTACCCATTTACAGCTGGGTGAATTGGGGGGGGGGGGGGGGGGGGGGGGGGACTGTACTGAAGCCAAGGCGTGCAAACAGTCACCCATCCAAGTGGCAACTAAACTCGTGTGCTTCCACATTGGCTGGGGAAAGCGAGCGCTCGACCACGGGGTATCCCCCCCCCTCGGACGTGTTTTCTATGGAAAGAGAACAAATTTAAGAAAATGCAAGAAGAAAAAAAAGGGAAAAAGAAGCGAAAAAAGAATGCAAAAAAGCGAAGAAGAATGCAAAAGAACAAAGAAGAATCAAAGAAGCGAAGAAGAATGCGAAGAAGAAAGCAAAGAAAAGCGAGAAGAAGTGAAGAAAAAGCAAAGAAGAATGCAAAAAATGGGAAAGAAGAAGCGAAAAAAGAAAAAAAAAGAAAAAAAAAGGGGAAAAGAGGAAAAAAAAAGAAACAAAGACAGTCCAAAACGACATACAAAACAAATCAAACATACAAAACATACATTTCATACATACATACATACAATACATACATACATACAAAAAACCCAAAAATACGACAAAACAGACAGACAGAACAGACAGACAGACAACCCGACCCGACAGGAAAAAGACAGAACAACAAAAAGAAAGACAGAGGGAAGCAGAGAAAAAAAAAGAAAGAAAGAAAGAAAGAAAAAAAGAAAGAAAGAAAAAAAGAAAGAAAAAAGGAAAGAAAAGAAATATAGAAAAAAAAGAAAAAAAAGAAAAAAAGACAGAAAAGAAAAGAAAGAAAAGAAAGAAAAAAAAGAAAGAAAGAAAAAAGAAAGAAAAGAACAGAAAAGGAAAGAAAAAAAAAAAAAGAAAGAAAGAAAAAGAACAGAAAAAGGGAAAAAAAAGAAAAGAAAGAAAAAAAGAAAGAAAGAAAAAATGTTATTCACACAGGCAGGCAAAAATGAAAGCAGGGAAAGGGAAAAAAAAAGAAAAGATAAAATGAAAAAAAAAAAAAAGGGGCGAGAAAATAACCAAAGTAAATAAAAAAAGAAAAAAAAAAAAGAAAGAAAGAAAAAAAAAAGAAAGAAAAGGGAAAAAAAGAAAGAAAAAAAGAAAAGAAAGAAAGGAAAAAAAGAAAAAAAAAAAAAGAAAGAAAGAAAAAAAGAAAGAAAGAAAGAAAAAAAAAAAAAGAACGAACGAACGAACGAACAACGAACGAACGAACGAAAGAAAGAAAGGAAAAAAAAGAAAAAAAGAAAAAAAGAAAGAAAAAAAAAAAGAAAGAAAAAAAAAAAGAAAGAAAGAAAAAAAGAAGAAAAAAAACGAACAAAAAAGAAAGAAAGAAAAAAAGAAAGAAAGAAAGAAAGAAAGTAAAAAAAAAAAAAGAAAGAAAGAAAGAAAGAAAGAAAGGGAAAAAAAGAAAGAAAGAAAGAAAGAAAGAAAAAAAAAAAGAAAAAGAAAAAAACGAAAGAAAGAAAAGGGAAATAATAAAGAAAGAGAGAAAGAAAGAAAGAAAAAAATAAAGCAGAACAGAATTTGGTTTGTATTCTATGTTTTCGATGTGATATTTAAAGTATGGCAGTCGATTTTTTGATATCCCGCTAAAAATGATTTAAATTTTCTTGACAAAGGGCTTGATGTATTTTGATGTGTGTGTGTTTTGGGGGGGGGGGGGGGGGGGGAGGGGGAGAAAGGGGTTTTTTGTGTTTGTATGTATGTAAGTATGTATGTAGAAGAAGAAAGATGTAGTAGGGAAAGTTTTGAAAAAGTTTATGTAAGTTGAAGTATGGAATTAAAAAGTAGTATGTAAAAATGAAAGGAAAAGTTTGAAGAAAAAGTAGTAAAAAAAGATGTGGAAGTAGGTAATTCATTAAAAGGGGGAATATGAGCGGAGAAAGAAATTTTGAGTAAGAAGTTTTAAAAAGTTTTAAAGAAATGAAGCGGAATTAAAAAAATTAAAAATTAAAATTCCTAATTTTTAAAAAATTTTTAAGAATTATAAAAATTTTTAATTTAATTTTTAAGAAGGACAGTAAATTTCATTTTTAATTTTTTTAAGGGGAATTTAAGTTTAAAATTTTAATTTTTAATTTTGTACATAAAAATGAAGAATTTTAAAGAATTTTTAATAACATAATGGAGTAAAGTAAAAGTAGATGCTTTAGAGAATAAGTAATGAATTAAGATTATTTAAAAATTAGATGAAAATTTTTAGAAATAAATGAATTTTAAAAAAACATTTTAAAAAGATTACTTTTGAAAGGACTTAAAGACGTTTTCCCCAAAACATTCGAAAGCTTTTTCTCTCGCAGCTTCCTTCCCTAATTTTCTCTTTCTTACTTTTCCGTCCCCACCCATTCCCAACATCCAAAAATTTAAAATTAAAAAAAATTTAAATTAAAAAATTTAAGAAAAATAAAAAAATAAAAATAATAAAATACAAAAAAAAATAAATTTTTGGTTAAATAAATAATAACACCCCTCCCCATTCGGCCCGGGCTGCGCCCGCGTTCTGCCCTTTCCTGCCTTTTCCTTCCCCTTCTTTCTCCTTTTTTCCCCTTTTCCGTTTTTTTACAACTCAAAAACCCCCACCCTTTTCCCCCTTTTAAAAAACAATAAAAATTTTAAACCCCTTTTAAAAAATTAAAAATTTTTTATAAAAAATAAAAAACCCCAAAAACCCCCCCTTGCGCCCGGTTTTGCCCACCCGAGTCGCTTTGCCCTTTAGTCCATTTCCGCCGGGGCCGGGTTTTGCCGTTTTCGTCTTTCCCCCTCCCCTCATCCCCACCCCCCCCTCCCCCAAACCCTTTTCAGAAGCAAAGATTAATCGGACTGGGGATTTTATACCCCCCCCCCCCGCCCTTCCCCCCCCCGGCCCCCTTCCTTTGCCAAATTTTGCAAAAAAAGGGAAAGAAAAAATTAGACCCCCCTTACCCTGCCTTGGCCCTTTTTTCAAAGTGTTCCCCCCCCCCCCTTTGGGTTGCCTTTTTCTAACAAGAATAAAACCCGTGCTTTGTCTTTTTCCAAAAATTTTTAACCCTACCTTCCCCTTTATTATAAAAAAAAAGAAGACGAAGAAGGAAAAAGAAGGAGGAGGAGGAGGAAGAAAAAAAAAAGGCAGAAATTTTAAAAGGAAGAGCAGGGAACATCAACAAAGAAGAAAAAAAAAAAAGAAAAAGAAATTTCAAAAAGGGGGAAAGAAAAAAAGGGAAAAAGAAGATGAAAGGGGGAAAAGGAAGGGGAAAAATAACAAAAAAAAAGGGGGAGGAAAGGGGGAAGAGGGGGGAGGAAGAGGAGGGAGGAAAAGGGAAAAGAAGGAGGAAAAGGGGGAGGGGAAAGGGGGAGGGGAGGATAAAATTGCAAAGAAGAAACAGAAGGAAAAAATGAGGACGGGAAAAGGAGAAAAAAAGGAGGAAAAAGAAGGAGAAGAAATGGGGTTTACAAGTATTGATTATGATTTTATCCTATTTTTGGGTGTAAAAGATCACCCCCATGAAAGAAATTTTTTGATTTCTGCCAAGGATGAGGGGGGTTTTTGCAAAGGCCCGGGGTGTGGTGTGGTGTGTGTGTGTGTGGTGTGTTGTGGTGTGTGTGTGTTTTTGTTTTTTGGGGGTGTGTGTTTTGTGTGTGTGTGGGGGGTGGCGCGCGGTGTCGTAACTCAAAGTGTTTTGTAACTGTGATCTTGTGTGTGGGGTGTGTTTTTTGTGTGGTGTGTTGTGTGTGTGGGGTTGTGTGGGGTGTGTTTGTGTGGGTGTGTGTTGGGGGTGTTGTGTTGGTGGTGTGTGTGTCCGTGGGCCCGTGTTTTTGTGCTGAGGTGTGTCTGTAAAGTTTCGTGTTTGGGAAATTTCCCTTTAAAGCATTACAAAAGAAAAAAAAAATAAAAGTTTTATACTCTATCAAAGGGCCCAAACCAAAAAAAAAAAAGAAAAAAACATATTTAAAAAAAAACAACCTTTATAACCGAAACGGTAAAAAACAAAATCCCCACAGCGATACATTTAGCCTATTGCTCGAAGTAGAAGAGCAACCTTAATGGGGGGGCAAAAAACGTAGAAATACACAAAAATCCTCCAATTGGCGAACCTTGGAGCTCTAGCCGAGGTTTGAATAAAAAAAATTAGGTGGAAATGTTGAGGTCATGAAGACATACAGACAGAGATGCTTCGGATCTACAGACTGATGGAGTGGATCCTTTGGTTTTATGACAGGATGGGAGATCTCGGTTTTCTTTCCCCCCCCCCCCTTCTCTCCCTCGCTCTCTTTCTCCCTCTCTTCTCCATTCCCCCCCCCCCTCTCTCCTTCTTCTCCGGCGCGCTTGTTGGTGTGGTGTGGTGTGGGTGTGTGGGTGGTGTGTGTGTGTGTGTGTGTGGTGTGTGTGTGTTTCTGTCCCCCTTCTCTCTTTTTCTTGCTCTTTTTTTCACTTTCATTTTCCCCGTCTTTTTACCCACCTCTGTGTCTGTCCCCTGACTCTACTCATCTCTTTTTTTTCCTCTGTTTCTTAAATCTATCTCCCTAATCTATTTTCCCTCCTTTTCGGAAATTTTCCGTCGTTTTGTTGATTTGGTCATCCGTTTCGGGTGTGTTTTTTATGGATCTCTCTCTATTTCTGTTTTATATCGGGCCCTTTCTGCCGTCTGTCTGTCTGTCTTTCCTGTCGTCCCCCTTTTCCCTCTCTGTCTTTACCTGAAATCTGTCTCGTTCTCTCCCCTTACCCCCTCCCTCCCTCCCTCCCCCCCCCTATCTATCTATCTATCTATCTACCCTATCTATCTACTATCCTATCTATCTATCTATCTATCTAAAAAATCTATCTATCTATCAAATCTATCTATCTATCTACCTATCAAACTATCTATTTGCATTCTCTCTCAAAAACTCTCTAAACCTCCCCCCCCCCTCCCCCCCAAACAAACACACCATAAAATTATATATAAAAGGGTTTAAAAAAAATAAAATTTTAAAAATATATTTTAAAAAATATATATATATATATATATAAAAAAATATATATATATATATATATATATATATATAAAAATAAATATATATAAAACATCACTTTAAGGAGTCAACTGGGGGTTTCAATGCCCTCTGTTGTTCTCTTTTTCCCATTTTTTTTTCAGAAAAAAAAAAATAAAACAAACAAAAAAGGGAAACCCAACCCCCCAAAAAAAATAGAAAAAAACAAAGTATGTAAAAAGGGTCAGCTTTTTGAGCTAGACAGGCCCAAAAAATCGGGTGATCGAATTTTCTGAAATATAATATTGCAAGAAATCATTTGTGACAATTTTTTCCTTCGTTGTTTAGGCATGATCTAACACACCTGCCACCCCATCTGATTTTCTTCTGTTTTGCAAGAAAAAAAAACCCTCTCTGCTTTTGTATCTATAACCTTATGATGAAAAAGAAAAAAGAAAGGGAGGGAGGAAGAAAGAAAAAAAGAAAAAAAAAAGAAAGAAAGAAAAGATAGACAGAAAAAATAGACAAACAAGAGAAAGAAAGACAAAAAGACGAAGGGAAAACAAAATACGGAAGACCGACAGAAAGACAATCAGAACAAAAAGAAAGACCGAAAAAGTGGAAATAAAGGGAAAAAATGAATTAAAAAAAGGAAATAAAAAAAAATAAATTAATAAATACATAAAAGACAAACAGACAGACAAACGACAGACAGAAAAAGAAAGAAAGAAAAAAAAAAAGAACAGAAGGGAAAAAAAAAAGATTTTAAAAAAAGAAAGAATTTAAAATAGAAAGAATGGGAAAAAAGGGAAAAAAGAAAGTAAAAAAAAAAAAAAAAAAGAAAAAAAAAAAGGGTAAAGAAAGAAAAGAAAAAAAAAAAAAAGAAAAAAAAATAAGAAAGAAACCAAAAAAGAAAACAGAAAAATAAGAAAGAAAGAAAGGAAGAAAGAAAGATAGAAAAAAAAATACAAAAAGAGGAAAAAGTACAGATGTGCATGCTATTTTTTGTATCTGGGGATCAGGTTTCTGTCAATTTTTTGATGTCCCGCTGAGGATGAATGCTTGACATTGATTGGGACCTGAAAGTTTAAAACGAAAGTTTTTGTTTTGTGTGTGTGTGTGGTGTGTGTTTTGTGTGTTGGTGTTTGTGGGGTGTGTGTGGTGTGTGTTTTGTGTGGTGTGTGTGTGTGTGTGTGTGTTGTGTGTGTGTTGCGCGTGCCCTGTGTGTGTGTGTGTGCGTGCTGTGTTGTGTGTGTAAAGGGGTGTGTTGTGTGTGTTGTGTGGTGTGTGTGTGCGGGGTGTGGTGTGTGTGGTGTGTGGGGTGTGTGTGGGGTGGGGGTGTGTGTGTGTGGGGTGTGGGGTGTGTGTGTGTGTTTTGTGTTGTGTGTGTGTGTACCCTTTTTTTTTGTGTATTTCTTTGTTTGGGTTTGGGTTTTTTTGTGTGGTGGGT
>CM060325.1:6102530-6105030 GCA_030674155.1 Stramonita haemastoma | reverse complement strand
CTCTGTCTCTGTCTGTCTGTCTGTCTGTCTCTCTCTCTCTCTGTTTCACACACACACACACATATACACATACACGCACGCACGCACGCACGCTCGCAAAGCACACACACAGTGCAAGGGCCGGACAAAAAATAGCATATTAACGATTATTTGTAACCCTTGATACATAAAGATAAATCCTTCTCTCTCTGTGTCTCTGTCTGTCTGTCTCTCTCTGTGAGTTGATTGAGCACATATGCTTTTATCATAACTTATTCTTTTTTTCTGAATGATCATAATTATAATGATTCCCTTTTCTATGCGACATGGCATGATTCAAATGCTCACTTTGATCGTGTAAGTCTAGGCAGGAGATGCTTGTAGGAAAAGATTTCATTATAAAAGGTCAAATGCTACAAATAATACATGGAATTTATATAGTGGTATATCCTGCAAAAACAAATCAAAGTATCTGCATTCGACCTACACAACATACAAGCAATCAAAAATATTTGTTTAGCAAATTTGAATGTACACACACACGCACGTGCACACACACACACACACACACACACACACACACACACACACACACACACACACACACACACACACACACACACACACACACACACACGTAAAGGTTATACAAACGTAGGTATGTGACCTTTGCCCAGTGCAGAACCCAATTTATTCAATATTTAATTCAGTGTAATCACAAGATCAAAAGAACCAGCAAAAACAATACTGCAAGGCACTGGCCAAGGAGGAAGAAAAAGAGGCAGACCAAGGAAGAGATGGTAGGACAACAACAGCGAATGGACAGGCCTAGAACTCAACAAAACCCTGAGAAAGGCAGAACAGAGAGAGGAATGGAGGGAACAGGTTGTAAAGCCTTCAGGGGTGCCCCAAAGGTCGCCAGACTAAGGGATAGATAGATAGATAGATAGATAGATAGATAGATAGATAGATAGATAGATAGATAGATAGATAGATAGATAGATAGATAGATAGATAGATAGAAGATAGATAGATAGGTAGGTAGGTAGGTAGGTAGGTAGGTAGGTAAGTAGGTAGGTAGATAGGTAGGTAGGTAGGTAGGTAGATAGATAAATAGATAGATAGATAGATAGATAGATAGATAAATAGATAGATAGATAGATAGATAGATAGATAGATAGATAGGTAGATAGATAGATAGATAGATAGATAGATAGATAGATAGATAGATAGATAGATAGATAGATAGATAGATAATAAATAATAATACATGGAATTTGTATAGCGCTATATCTTGTAAAAACAAATCAAAGCGCTTGCATTCGACCAACACAACACACAATTAACAACAATTTACAGTTTTAACAAATTCGAATGTACACACACACACACACTCACGCACGCACGCACGCAAGCACGCAACACGCGCGCGGGCACACACACCTACAAACGTTATGCACTTTGGCAGGTGGATGTTGAAGGCAGGGACAGGTAAGAGATGGAAGCGGAAAGGAGAAAACTTAGGTTTGGAATAAGTGTGTCTTGAGGTTGGATTTAAAAGTGTCATAAGTAGGCTTTTGCCGGAGGGAGAGAGGAAGGTCGTTCCAGATCGATGGACCAGAAACAGAGAAAGAGCGGCGGCCAACGGTAGATAGGTTGAATCTGGGTATTCTTAAGGACAAAGTATCTGCCGACGAGCGGAGGGAGCGAGAAGGTGTGTACAAGTGAAGACATTCACAGAGGTAGGAGGGTGCAGTATTGTGGAGACATTTGTAACAGAGGGTATTGATCTTGTAGTTTACTCTCTGTGGTACAGGCAGCCAATGGAGAGATTTCAAGAGAGGGGTAATGTGCTCAGATTTTTTCTTTCTGAGGACAAGACGAGCAGCAGAGTTTTGTATACGTTGAAGGGAGTGGATGGATGATGCTGGCAGACCAGCCAAAAGAGAATTGCAATAGTCCAGACAGTCCAGTCCAGATAGATAGATAGATAGATAGATAGATAGATAGATAGATAGATAGATAGATAGATAGATAGATAGATAGATAGATAGATAGATAGATAGATAGATAGATGAATGGATAAATAGAGAGAGATAGAGAAAGAGATCGATAGATTGATAGATCGATAGATCGATAGATTGATCGATCGATCGATCTATCGATAGATAGATAGATAGATAGATAGATAGATAGATAGATAGATAGATAGATAGATAGATAGATAGATAGATAGATAGAGAGAGAGATAGAGAGATAGAGAGATAGATAGATAGGCAGATAGTGTATATATATCTTCCTCTGATAAAGGCAAACTTCTTTATTTTCAATGTAAATACTTTTCCTGCTTGAGCTTCACCATTACCAGTCTGAAGGGTAGGATAATTCATGGTTCGAACGGAAGAACTTGTGATATGAAGGTGCTAGTTCCATTCTCTGCTATGGCATCATGTGATGAGGACTTTTTTATCTTATAGTAAACACAGTTCCAACTCTCTGCATCATGCATGTCGTTTCAATA
>CM060325.1:6095775-6097430 GCA_030674155.1 Stramonita haemastoma | reverse complement strand
TTCTTCACAATTCTTCTTTCTTCTTCTTCTTCTTTTCTTCTCTTCTTCTTCTTCTTCTTCTTCTTCTTCTTCTTCTTCTTCTCTTCTTCTTCTTCTTCGCAATTCTTCTTCTTTCGCAATTCTTCTTTTCTTCTTCCCAATTCTTCTTCTTCGCAATTCTTCTTCTTCTTCTTTTCTTCTTTTTTCTTCTTCTTCTTCTTTCTTCTTTTTCTTCTTCTCTTTCTTTTCTTCTTCTCTTCTTCTTCTTCTTCTTCTTTCGCAATTCTTCTTCGCAATTCTTCTTCGCAATTCTTCTTCGCAATTCTTCTTCTTCTTCTTTGCATTCTTCATCTTCTGTTCTCTTCATTAGGAACAGGTCAGGGAGACACAAGCCTGGCTATTTTGGGACCCTTAGGCAAGAAATCAGCCAGCAGGTGTGATTAATCATGCTTCATGAACAAAAAGCGATCCAGAAAAACTGCCGAAGATGACCTTTTGCCTTCTCATGTTTCGGAAATGTTGACTGATAGGTCATTAGCTTGTCTAGCTCAGTGGGCTAATCTGTTCTGGGTCTTGCTTTCTTTTTTTTCTGTTTTTTTCTGTTTTGTTCATCAGAAAGGTTGACCCACTGAACAATAGGGGTTAATGAACCATCAGTCAGGCAGACTGCTGAAACAGGAGAGAGAGAGAGAGAGAGGAGAGTAGAGAGAGAGAGAGAGAGAGAGGAGGGAGAGAGATGAGGGGGGGGGGGGGGGGAGTGAGGGGGGGGGGGGGGAGAGAGGGGAGAGAGAGAGAGAGAGACAGACATACAGACAGACAGACAGAGACAGAGACAAACAGACAGACAGACAGACAGACAGGCAGACAGAAGGACAAAGAGAAAGAGAGAGAGAGAGAGAGATGAGAGAGAGGAGAGAGAGAGAGAGAGGAGAGAGAGAGAGGAGATGAGGAGAGGTAGGGGAGAGGAGAGAGAGAGAGAGGAGAAGAGAGAGAGAGAGAGAGCATCTTCCAATAGCATCAATTCTCAAAATAAACCAACGATATATAATGAACACCCACACAATACTTTTTTACTTTAAAAGAGAGATGTCAATATAAAAAAACAACCCCAAAACAACTACATATCAAGATATAACAGGAAAAGGAACATTCAACTGTTAAACTTGTTTTAATCTGTTAAACCAAACATACAAACAAATAGACCCATGTATTTCCCGTAAAACAAAGTATAGTTTATATTTGGGAAATGTTTAATTCTGTATATATTCAGATTGATTGTAAAAAAAAGAAGAATTTTTTTAAAAATAGAGAAACAGATATACTTAAATCGATTGATAATTTTAAAGGAAATTGTAAATGAGGGAGAGAGAAAGAGAGTTGCTATATGGGAATGCAATGCAATAGTGCATGTAAACACACACACACAAACAAAAACACACACACACAAACAAACACAGACACACAGACACACACACACACACGCACACAACACACACACACACACACACACACACACACAACAAACAAACAAATACACAAAAAACACAGGTACACACACACACACACACACCACAACACACACACCACACACACACACACACACACACACACACACACACACACACACATTGTATTACATCAGGTCCCAATCAATGTCAAGCATCTCATCCTCAGCA
>CM060325.1:6080775-6085775 GCA_030674155.1 Stramonita haemastoma | reverse complement strand
GTGCGTGCGTGCGTGCGTGCGTGCGTGCGTGCGTGCGTGCGTGCGTGGTGTGTGTGTGTGTGTGTGTGTGTGTGTGTGTGTGTGTGTGTGTGTGTGTGTGTGTGTGTGTGTGTGTGTGTGTGTGTGTGTGTGTGTGTGTGTGTGTGTGTGTGTGACTTTTTAGTGTTCTTTTTGTTTTTTTGTTTTTGTTGTTCGTTTTTTTGTTTTGTTTTGGTTGTTTTTGTTGTTATTGTTGTTGCTTGTATTATCTATAGGCATATTTTATTTTTAAGGCTGTTGAAATCATGTTAGTTAATTAATGTTGGGGAAATGATTTTTTGGGTTTCTCTTTTTTTTCTCTTTTTTGTTTGTTTGTTTCTTAGGGTTTTTTGTTTTGTTTTTTCTTTCTTTAGATAGATGGCTTGAGGGGAAAAAAAGCAAATCAATGCTTATTCAATGTACCATCTGGAAATAAGAATTTGATTTGATTTTATTTGATTTGATTTGAACCCCCCCCCCCCCCACACACACACACACACAATACACACACACGCACACACACACAAGCACCATATCCAGCCAATGTCAATTTACCTCATTACTGGCAAAGAATTAGACATAACCTAATCTATTACAACAAAAAAATAAGATGCATAAGAAATACCTGTACCACGTCTTTTTCTCCCCCTCCCCCTCATCCCCCTCATTCCCCTCCTCCGCCCCCTTCTTCTTCTTCTTCGCATTCTTCTTCGCATTCTTCTTCGCATTTTATTTTTTTGCATTCTTCTTTGCATTATTCTTCACATTCTTCTGCGCATTCTTTGCATTCTTCTTCGCATTCTTTCGGATTCTTCGCATTCTTCTTGCATTCTTCTTCGCATTCTTCTTCGCATTTTTGCATTCTTCTTCGCATTCTTCTTCGCATTTTTCTTCTTCTTCGCATTCTTCTTCAAATTGTTCTCTTTCTCACTAGTAACACGTCACGTAGGGGACGGGATAGCTCCGTGGTCAGAGCGCTCGCTTTCCCCCTGCCAATGTTGAGCAGCATCGAGTTTAGTTGCCACTTGGATGGGTGACTGTTTGCACGCCTTGGCTTCAGTACAGTCCCCCCCCCCCCAATTCACCCAGCTGTAAATGGGTACCTGCCCTCTTTAGGGTCAGAGAAGGTAAAGCAGCGAGGGAGAGGAGATGGGCGCCGCCCTCAAAATGCTGGCCCCTAGAGAAGCTGAGGTTTCATACGCTCCCCTATGACCACATAGGTTATGGCACACCTTTACCTTTTTCTTTTAACCTTTAACAGGTCATGAAGACATAAGCATGGCTATTCTGACACAAAAGATAAGAAAACAGACAGAAGGCGTGATTACTACATATCGTTGTTTCATGAAGAAGCAAGCTAAGACAGTCACACATGACCTTTTGCATTCTCATGTTTCTGAAATTTGACTGACAGGTCATTAGCTTGTCTAGCTCAGTGGGCTAATCTGTTCTTGGTCTTGCTTTCTTTTTGTTGTTGTTGTTGTTTTCTGTTTTGTTCATCAGAAAGGTTGACCCACTGAACAACAGGGGTTAATGAACCATCAGGCAGACTGCTGAAACAGGAGAGATGATGCGAGAAAGAAGGATGAATGGAGGAAGGGAGGAGAGTGAGATAGGAAGGTAATGAAAAAGAACAATTATATATTTTTTTTATTGCCAATGAAACTCTTAAACCATTCGGCACAATGTTACCAAAAAATGTAATGCCAACAGGACGAAAACACAATGAAAAAGAATCTTCAGAAAGATTTTTTTTTATACATTGTACAATCAAGTGTGAAATATTAGATTATTCAATAATGTAAGACTGTGACAGAAAGCAACACATTAATTTTGTGTATCAAGGCGTTGACGACTTTGATGGGTTTGTTGAATGCATATCTTTGTTTAAATATTTATCAATGTGTATCAATATCATAGGTTGGACTTTTGGTGGTGGTGGTGGTTTTTGTGGGGGAGGGGGAGGGGGTGCTGGGTTGTTGGTGGATTTGTTGGGGTTTTTTTGAAGGGGGTAGTTTGTTTCTGTTTTGTTTTTGGTTTTTAGATGTTGTTTTTTGTTTTGATTGTCCCTAATCAGGGCAAGGACCCGATGAAAAAAAATGTGAATGCTTATCCGTAACCCTTGAAAAATAAAGATTATTCGTTCTTTCTTTCTTACTTTCTCTGTCTTTGTCTGTCTGTCTGTTTGTCTGTCTATCTTCTATCTGTCTGTGTCTCTGTCTGTCTGTCTGTGTCTGTCTGTCTGTCTGTCTTTCTCTCTCTCTCTCTCTCTCTCTTCTCTCTCTCTCTCTCTCTCTCTCTCTCTCTCTCTCTCCCCTCTCTCTCTCTCTCTCTCTCTCTCTCTCTCTCTCTCTCTCTCTCTCTCTCTCTCTCTCTCTCTCTCTCTCTCTCTCTTACCATCCATATTGAGAAATGTTTGTTCATATCTTGTACTCCCTTTTTGATAATTACGTGTGACGAATGTTATGATTTCTATGTAAAATTTTAATTAATGATCGTAAAAAAAAATTAAAAAATAAAAAAACACTGAAAAACTTTGTCCACTACCACATAAAATATAATTAGAAACATACATTTTATGATAGTGATCAGAAGATTGATAAGATATTATAAGATATTAGGCTATATATGTCCCAAAATATGTGCCTTATAGCGGATAGATTCCTCTTGTGTTCCGTTCGGTTATGATTTCACTCAGAATTCAAGGCATATATTTCCTTAGAATGAAGTTTTTTGATGAAATGTGCGAGAACCAGTGAAAATGTGTGTGTGTGTGTGTGTTGTGTGTGTGTGTGTGTGTGTGTGTGTGTGTGTGTGTGTGTGTGTGTGTGTGTGTGTGTGTGTGTGTGTTGTGTGTGTGTGTGTGTGTATGTTGTTGTGTGTGTGTATGTGTGTGTATATGTGTGTATATGTGTGTGTGTGTGTTTGTGTGTGTGTGTGTGTGTGTGCGTGTGTGTGTGCGTGTGTGTGAGTGTGTGTGTGTGTGTGTGTGTGTGTGTGTGTGTTGTGTGTGTGTATTGTGTGTGTGTGTGTGTGATTGAGTGTATGTTTCTGTGTGTGTGAGAATGTGTGTGTGTGTGCCTATGTGTGTGTGTCTGTGTGTGTGTCTGTGTGTGAGTGTGTGTGAGTGTATGTAAAACATTATCCGATTGATAAAAAATTTTTGCCTATTCTCTGAAACATCTAGGATGTTTTATGTAAAAAAAAAATAATAGTAATAATTTTGATTTATTTTATTTATATTTTTATTGGTAGTATGTCTCCCCCCCCCCCCCCCCCCCCCCCCCCCCCCCATCAAAGGATATTCAGTTTTTACACTTTCCCCTTATATATTCCAAATGTTATGATTTATATATCACATGTATAATTTTTGACAGATGGTGGTGGATTGATGTTTTTTTGAGTTGTTTATTTCATTTTGTTCTCTTGTTTGCTCTTTATCTATTAACGCTTTCTTCTCTTCCATAATCAAAATGTTTTATTGTGACTTCAGATTTTTGTTTTCTGAACGAGTGCATTTTTTATTACCTTATCATATATAGTGTTCTTATTCTTGGGTGTTGTTTGATATTGCGTAAAGTGTTATTATTTAGTATCTTCTCAATTTGATGTATCCCTGAAAAGGGCGGGGACTGGATGTAAAAAAGCACACGAGTGCTTATCTATTATCCTCGAATAAAATACTTTGCCTTGCCTTGCCTTGCCTTGTCTCTCTCTCTCTCTCTCTCTCTCTCTCTCTCTCTCTCTCTCTCTCTCTCTCTCTCTCTCTCTTCTCTCTCTCTCTCTCTCTCTCTCTCTCTCTCTCTCTTCCTCTCTCTCTCTCACTCTCTCTCTCTCTCTCTCTCTCTCTCTCTCTCTCTCTCTCTCTCTCTCTCTCTCTCTCTCTCTCTCTCTCTCTCTCTCTCTCTCTCTCTCTCTCTCTCTCTCTCTCTCTCTCTCCCTCTCTCTCTCTCTCTTTCTCTCTCTCTCTCCTTCTCCCTCTCTCTCTCTCTCTTTCTCTCTCTCTCTCCTTCTCCCTCTCCTTCTCCGCGCTCTCTTTCTCCCTGTCTGTGTGTATGTTTCAAACTGAATAGAACAGAATTGGATTGGATACCACTTTAATAATAATAATAATAATAAATGGAACTTATATAGCGCTATATCTTGCAAAAACAAATAAAAGCGCTTGCATTCAACCAATTCTTGCGCACGCAGCCAACAACAATTAAAATTTTTTAACGAAGTCAATGCACACGCGCGCGCGCGCACACACACACACACACACACACACACACACACACACACACACACACACACACACACACACACACACACACACACACACACACACACAGAGAGTATAAACACACATAGAGTATAAACACTTTGGCAGGGTGGTGGATATTTCGGCTGTTGAGAGCAGGGGCAGATGATGAAACAGGATAGGAAAGTCTTAGCTTTGAAATAAGTGTGTCTTGAGGCTGGATTTAAATGTGTCATAGGTAGGCTTTTTACGAAGGGAGAGAGGGAGGTTGTTCCAGATCGCTGGACCAGAAACAGAGAAAGAGCGACGGCCAACAGTGGATTGATTGAATCTAGGTATTTGTAATCGCAGGGTATCTGCAGCAGAGCGGAGGGAACGAGAAGGAGTGTACGGGTAAAGACATTCACAGAGGTAGGAGGGTGCTGTTTTGTAAAGACATTTATAACAGAGAGTACTGATCTTATAGTTTACTCTCTGTGGCACAGGCAGCCAGTGGAGAGATTGCAAGAGAGGAGTAATGTGCTCAGATTTTTTCTTTCTGAGGACCAGTCGAGCTGCGGAGTTTTGTATACGTTGAAGGGAGTGGATAGATGATGCTGGCAGACCAGCCAAAAGAGAATTGCAATAGTCCAGACGTGAAAGAATCAGAGACGTGACGAGTTTAGATGTTGCATCAGTGGACAGGTACTTTCGAATTGCACTAATACGTCTTAATTGATAATAGCATGACTGGCAGGTC
>CM060325.1:6072041-6073175 GCA_030674155.1 Stramonita haemastoma | reverse complement strand
TGTCTCTGTTTTCTGTCTCTCTCTCTCTCTCTGTCTCTCTCTCTCTCTCCATCCTTCTTTATCAGGCTTTACCCCGTCAGTGTTTCTCTTGCCCTGTTGTGATGATGGCATTTGAAAAGACAGAGCAAGAAGAGAAAAAGTTGAAAAGATAAAAGACTGAGAAAACGGCAAGTGCGCCTGCACACACACACACCACACACACACACACACACACGCACACGCACACGCATGCACGCACGCACGCACGCGCACGCACGCACACACCCACACACACCACACACACACAACACACACACAACACAACACACACACACACACACGCACGCAACACACCACACAACACACACACACACACAAACACACACACACACGCACACAAACACACACACACACCACACACACACTCACACACAAACTAAGATCAAAAGCTGTTGGGTCACTCTGACCTGCTGACGTCATGCAGATTGACAGGGAGAAAAAGAGTTTAGAGGAGGGGGGGAGGCTTGTGAGGTAAGAAGAGAAAGGAAAGAAGAGAAAGTGTGACAGGGGCAGTGATTGATGATAGGGAGTGGGATGGAAAAGGCCGTTGCAGACGACACGGACTGACTGAAGTGGTTTTTTTTGTTGTTGTTGTTACTGGATTTTGTGTTTCTTTCTTTCTTTCTTTTTTTTTTTTTTTTTTTTTTGCTTTCTCTTTTAGAATTGAATGATTGCTGCATGGATAGTCAATGTGTAGTTTTTAAAAAAAGCAAAGACTAGATGAAATAATGAACGATCGTGTGCTATAGCTGAGTGGTTAAGGTTAGTTGAATTCAATCCCATGAGTCCATGAAGTCATGGGTTCGAATTTGGCGGTGTCTGGTAAAAATAAGGGGGGGAATTTTTAACATTTCCTATGTCAACTTAAAGTTCAGCCCTGCCAGTGCCTTCATTCTCTTCATGTATGTATGCATGCAGAAGATCAAATATGCACGTCAAAGTCCCGTAACCCATGTCCTGTTCGGTGGGTTTGCGGGGAACATAAACATAACCAGAGGTATTCATCCCTGAAGTCAGAATGTGGCTCCCTTTAAGATGGGAAAAAATGGTCACCACAACTCTCACTACCGTAAACTCCCGAGCCCGAGCCGAGGA
>CM060325.1:6064541-6067041 GCA_030674155.1 Stramonita haemastoma | reverse complement strand
GTAGCCTACATCCATTTTTCGTAAAGCGTTGCCCAACTATGGCTGGTTGTAGAGATAACAGGAACACACCCAGTCTACAGTCTAGTCTGTGCCTTGGAGGGGAGTGGTCTCCATCAGGTTCTGTTTGTTTGTTTGTGCATGAAGCACTTCGTGGAAGTGTTTGCGTGGTGTCTCAATCCCTTCTTTGAGTATTCTACCACTAGACGGAAACAGATACTTACTTGTAGATATTCAGTGTGTGTGTGTGTGTGTGTGTGTGTGTGTGTGTGTGTGTGTGTGTGGTGTGTGTGTGTGCGTGCGTGCGCGTGCGTGCGTGCGTGCGTGCGTATGTGCGTGTACTGCCAACTTACAAATCACCGAACCTTTTCTCTTTTTTTCTTTATTAGATTGCTACACGTTCATACATGTGGGCATGCATTTACTCGTTCAGAGAACACGTGTGTTTGATACTCCACACCTGTGTACACAGCCACACCAATAATCTGTTTGGCAGTTATATTCAGCAAGAGAATACCAAAACTCCCCCCCCCTCTCCCCCTCTTTCCCTCTTCCTGTGTAGTCTCATGCTTCCAACTTTTAATTTGCTGGTAGCGATTACCTCCCATGCTGGTAAACTGAGCAACAAAATCCAAGGGACATAATAGTGGGATTCGCGTGACATCATTAACAGTTTGCTGATCTTTTTTTTTTCTTTGCTAATACGCTTTTTCTTAGATTTCGTTTCATCGTGTTTTTTGCAATATCAGAGGGAAATGTGTGTGTGTTCTATTTCTATGTTGGGTCCTGAGGGCAAGAGAAGTAGAAAAGAAAAGTATTCAGACATCTGAAATAAGATGCTAAAGCAAGATTTTAAGAATATTCGGCCAAAACCAGATAAAACCGCATTGCGTTTATAGCTGATCAGGAAACTGCCGCATTTATTTTATGGAAGACCTGGTGTAAATTATATGAAATATTTTGCCTTTTGGCGGCTTGGAATATAGAAAACTTGAAAAAGCCCCCACCCCAGCCTCTCTCTCTCTCTCTCTCTCTCTCTCTCTCTCTCTCTCTCTCTCTCTGCGCGAATGCATGCACGCGCGCGCGCGCGCGCGCGTGTATGTATTCTTTTTTATATTCTTTTATTTTATTTCGAGGATAAGGGAATAAGCACTTATGTACTTCTTTTACATCAAGTCCCCATTTGTATGCTGTTTTGTCAATTTTTTTTGTCCGTTCCCACCGGCATACAATGGCCTTCTCTTTTAAAAAGCTGAACAGGTTTTAATGTGTGCGCAAAATGTTCTGCGTGCGTTCGCACACGGGGCCTCGGTTTATAGTCTCATCAGGACTTTTGGGGAGAGTGGAGTCAGCAATGATGTTAACTCCAGGGGAAAAAATCCCTCGAACGGGAATCGAACCTGTGCGTGTGCGTGTGTGTGTGTGTGTGTGTGTGTGTGTGTGTGTGTGTGTGTGTGTGTGTGTGTGTGTGTGTGTGTGTGTACGTGCGTGCGTGCGTGCGTGCGTGCGTGCGTGTGTATGTGTGTGTTCACACTTGCCTGCTTGATGTTCACACGCACGAGCGCCCGTGTATACGATGCCCACAACACACAAACACCTGTCCTAACTCGAACAAAGCGATGAATGCTGTCAGATCAGTCACACTCACTATGCCTACTACTCCCTACAGGTGGATCCCTCTCCCGGCCCCTTCCCCAAGACGTCCTCCCAGCAGATCGGCTGGAGGTCCACAGAGAAAGGCTGGCCCTGGAGAAGTACGGCAAGTACGCCAACCCCAAGGGAGGCCTGGTACGTCAGCTGGAGTGGCCGCTAGAGGCCGTGCAGTGAAGCTCATCTGTCTGCTGACATGGCTTCTCTGCCCCTGATCCGCAAGGGGGCGTCCCGGTTTTTTTTTTTTTTTTTTTATCTCTCTTTAATGCTTTGATGACTATTTCACCGCTTTTTGTTTTGTTTTGAGTTTTTTTTTTCTGTGTTGGTTGTTGTTTTGGGGATTTGTACGTTTTTGAGGATATTACATCATTTAAAAATATGTTTTTATTGTCGATGAGGAGTGAGAGGTGATTTGAAAGGTTGTTTGTTTCGCTGAAAGGTGTTAAATGTGTGGCATGATTGGACCAAAACTCTACGGTTTGTGATACTTTTATACTGATATTTATCAAAATTACAACTTTCATTGCTTTGGATAGGCATTTTGCATGCTCTTTTGTGAGGTTGTAAGTTGTAGCGTGCACTGCATCATACATTTTTAATGTAAATAAGATCTTTAGTTTGCTGCTAATGACTGGTTTGTACTTGAAAATGCAATGTTTACTGGAATATCAATAAACGTATATCTTCTGTTGTGATTATGTATTAGTCACAATCATTCCCTTACACCTTCGAAATCTCAGCAGTGATGATGATGATGGTTAGCTTCTCAATTATTTATAAGAACTGTACATTACTATTGAGATCACAAATGAACTCTATGTGAATGGACTAGGTTTAAAACATCCATTGTTTG
>CM060325.1:6054541-6059541 GCA_030674155.1 Stramonita haemastoma | reverse complement strand
ATGGGATGAAAACTGTCTGTATGTCTCTGTCAGTCTATCTGTCTCTGACTCTTCTCTGTCTCTCCCTATCTCTCTCTGTCTGTATGTCTGTCTGTTTCTGTCTCTCAGTCTCTGTCTGTCTGTCTGTCTGTCTGTCTGTCTCTGTCTCTGTCTCTGTCTGTCTGTCTGTCTGTCTCTCTCTCTAACATACACGCACTCATGCACCCATGTCGGCCCCCTCCCTTTCCATTCCCAACACATATTGTCAACATCACACAAATATGAAAGAAAAGAGTACCATGAGAGACAAAAAATGATGACCTACTGATTCTAAGCTTGCATGCATGTACATGCTTGCTTGCACACCGATGCATGCACAGGCCTCCTTTAAATATTTATAGGTCAGAGACACGAAAGAAGCTGCCTCAGTAAAAACAAAAATGAAATCAATGGTTAAGTTTCTTTCTCTGGAAGCTACCCAGTCAGATTGACACTGCCATGTTAAACAGCCATCATTACCTCACTGAGCTGTTTCTGTCTTCAACTACACATCTAAACAACAGCAGTAAGACAAGGTAATTAGTGAAGTACATAGCCCAAAAAATAACGAAACAAAAATGTTCCGTACATTGCCCGCCAATCTCCTTTTTGCTATCACACTAAGAAACAAGAACAAATCCAGATCAGACTGCATGCCTTGCAAACAGTAAAAAGAAAAAAGAAAGAATAAAAAAAAGTTCGCTAACTCTTAATGAAGTCACGCACATGCTACTGTTATATCCCCCTCCCTGGGTTATGTTACCTAACTTAGCAGCATGGGAGGTAATCACAGGCATCAAATAAAGGTTAGAAAGGCATACAGCTAAAGGGTAAGAGGTGACTGGCATTCTGTTGCTGTAAGCAGGACTGCTGCAGAGATCACTGGTGCTGTTGTAGGGACAGGTGCTCGCCATCATGCATACAGATGAGCTGGTCAATGTACAAATACTTGAATGCACAAGCTTGTAGCCATGAAGTGAGATACATAGAGGTGGTAGAAACTTTTTTGTTTGTTTGTTATTCTGGGAAAATGATGTAGTTCAGTGGTCTAGAATGTAAAAGCACTGTCTAGAAAAAAGCAAGAAGTCTACAGTGCAAATCCTGTTCATGGTCACGTTATTATTCCCTATGTAGATCCTCAAAGTCAGAATGCAGGTATTTTAATGGTGAGTAAAAACAGTCCCATACTCAAAATCTCACCATTGGTAAACCTGCGAGTTCTAGCTGAAGAATGAACAAGTAAATTCCAACTGTGGAAGATTTTAATGGGTCTGGTTTTTAGACTTTCAGAGGGGACATGGTTGCATATTTCAAATGTAGTTAGTAGAGAGTGTGAAAAAACAAACAAACCCCAATCAACATCAGAAAAATAAACTGTCCTAGCAGCATGCTGCAGTAACAGTCACTTTTAGACACAAAAAGTATGGAGATGGGGACTGAAGAAAAAAACCATTCTGAAAATGTAATTTTTTCAAAGAAGGAAGCCTGAATTTCATGCAGGCAGTGTATCACTTGCATTAGGAAGAGAAACTGCCTTCGTAGAAAAACCAGAGTCTACCCCTTTCCCTTGAAGCTGCTGGTCAAACTGACACAGCTGTGTAAAAAAAAAGTCCTCATTACCTCATTACCTCACCGGTCAGTTTCTGTCTTCAAACACACAGCTTACAGCACTAAGACAAGGTAATTAGGGAAGTACGTGGCTCTACACAAAAGAAAATCTGTACACAGTATTATCGGCGAATTTCCCTTTGATATCACAAAAAGGAGCAAACAGAGAGCCAGATCAGACAGCTTCGTGAAGAGAAAAAAGCTTTGCTAATTCTTAATGAAGTCACGCACATGGTACTGTTATCTCCCCTGGATTTTGTTACTTAATTTAGCAGCATGGGAGGTAATCACAGGCAGAAAATAAAGGTTAGAAATGTATACAGCAAAAGGGAGGAGGTGGTCGGCACTGTCTGGCTGTAAGAATGACTGCTAAAGAAACCATTGACATAATTATTTCTATGAAAATTTGCATACACTCATGCATAAAGATGTCATGTGTAAATGCATAAAACACCTAGGAACATACAGCAGTCTAGAATGATGAGGAACATTGATGCTGTAATGTTTTGGAGTTATGAAAAAATATATTAGTGAGTTGTCTAAGAAGCAAAAGTACCTGTCTCGAAAAGAAAAGGAAATACTGCAAAACCAGTCTCTAGCTTTTTTTCCTATACTGGAAAATTCTAAGGGCCTGGTTGTTAAACCTTCAGATAGAACATAGTCACACAGGCAGCATAAATTTAGTCTGCAGTGCTCATAAGAAATGGTTCAGCAACAGAACAGCTTAGAGGAAAATCTTGCAAGCAAATCCACTTTTAAAGAAAAAAGATTTTGCAGATGGAACACAAACAATTAACAACAACAAAAAAAGCAAAGCAAAGAAAGCAAAGCAAAGAAAGAAACAAAGTTACCAATCTGGTAGATGTTCTCTTTAAGGAGTCCAGTGGAATTTCCTACATACAATGTCACACACATAAGGAGAAGGAACTAACTTCATGAAAAATGCTGGTTGAAAGAAGAGAGAGAGAGAGAGAGAGAGAGAGAGAGAGAGAGAGAGAGGAGAGAGAGAGAGAGAGAGAGAGAGAGAGAGAGAGAGAGAGAGAGAGAGAGGAGAGAGAGAGAGAGAGAGAGAGAGAGAGAGATAAACATTATTTTTATTTTTTGTTTGTTTGAGATTTGCTTTGGTAAGTTTGCACAATAATTGAATGATTTAATGTCCCTATTGGAACTGCCAACTCTGCCTAGGACGGTCCCAAGCCCGGCTGAAAAAGGAGGAGGGTTTGGCGTAGGGTTAGCTACCCCACCCTGTGAAAAAAACTCTAGCTACAGAAACGCCAAATAGCAATTTAACAGACATCGCGGACCTGGGGAGGGATGGACCTCCAGCTGGAAGGAGTATGAAGTCGGGCGGTGAAAGCCAGAATCATCTGGAAGCCGTCAGACCGAAGACCATCATCTCCACCAGGACCACCACATCCATCGGTACATGGAACGTCAGGACCATGTACGAGACGGGGAAGACAGCGCAAGTAGCCGCAGAGATGAGGAAATTCAACCTCACCATCCTAGGAATCAGCGAAGTCAGATGGACTGGTTCCGGGCAGAAGCGACTGACTTCTGGGGAGCTGCTGCTGTTCTCGGGGTATGAGCAGGAAGATGCTGCACACACACAGGGAGTCGCCCTGATACTTTCCAAGCCAGCACAGGGAGCGCTCATCGGGTGGGAGGCACACGGACCAAGGATCATGACAGCCTCTTTCCGTACCAAGAAGAAGAGGATCAACATGGACATTATCCAGTGCTACGCCCCAACGAACGACAGCGAGGAGGAGGAGAAGGACGACTTTTATAACAGATTGCAGACCATCATACAAGACAGACCGAAGAGAAACATCATCATCGTAATGGGCGACTTCAATGCCAAGATAGGTAGTGACAACCAGGGATACGAGGAGATCATGGGGCGGCATGGGCTAGGCGAGATGAACGACAATGGGGAGAGGTTCGCAGACCTGTGTGCCACAAGCAACCTGGTCATCGGAGGAAGTGTTTTCCCGCACAGAAGGATACACAAGGCAACTTGGGTGTCGCCAGACCTGTCAACGGAGAACCAGATCGACCACATCTGCATCGTGAAGAAGTTTCGCCGCTCCCTACAGGATGTACGCGTCAAGCGAGGAGCAGACGTCGCTTCGGATCACCATCTACTTGTTGCCTGATTGAAGCAGAAGCTGAAGAGAAATTGGACGGGGGGATCCAGTCAACGCCAGCGTTACAACACCACGGCGCTGAAGGACAACAGGAAGCAAGAAGAATTCAAGATCACTCTATCCAACAAGTTCCAAGTCCTAGGAGAGCTGCTTGAAGAGGAGACTATAGAAGAGAGGTGGCAGAGAGTGAGAGAGACAGTGACCTCAACATGTCAGGAAGTACTGGGCCCCAAATCATTCACACACAAGGGATGGATTTCAGCAGCTACCCTAGAGAAAATAGAAGAAAGAAGAGAAAAGAAATTAGCCGTCAACAGCAGCAGGACACGATCAGCAAAAACAAAAGCCCAAGAGGAATACACAGAAGCAAATAGGGTTGTAAAGCGAAGTATTAAAGCAGATAAGCAAAACTACTTGGAGACATTGGCAAAAGAAGCAGAAGATGCAGCTTACCAGAACAGCACCAAAGACCTGTACTTCATCATCAAGAAGTTATCAGGGAAGTTTGCCAAGCCAGAGAGACCAGTAAAAGACAAGAACGGAGGAGTAATAGCTGATGACGAAGGACAGAAGAACAGGTGGATTGAGCACTTCCAGGAGTTACTCAACAGACCAGCACCTACAAACCCACCAGAGATACCGACAGCCGCAAGCGACCTGCCGATCAAGTGTAGTGCTCCCACAAAGGAAGAGATCCGCAGCGCCATCAAGCAATTGAGGAATGGTAAGTCTGCAGGACCTGACAGCATCCCAGCAGAAGCCCTGAAAGCCGACGTCGAGACCAGTGTGGAGCTCCTCTACCCGCTCTTTGACAAGATCTGGGAGGAAGAAGAAATACCAACAGAATGGAAAGAGGGTTACCTCATCAAACTCCCCAAGAAAGGCGACCTCAGTTCCTGCTCCAACTACAGAGGGATGACGCTGTTGTCCATCCCAGGAAAGGTGGTTAACCGCATCCTGCTGAACCGGATGAAGGACGCAGTAGACCCGCATCTTCGTGACCAACAAGCTGGCTTCCGAAAGGAAAGATCATGCACGGATCAGATTGCAACACTGCGCATCATCCTGGAACAGTCCCTGGAATGGAATTCGCCACTATACATCAACTTCATAGACTATGAGAAGGCTTTTGACAGCGTTGATAGACAGACCCTCTGGAGGCTACTGAGACACTATGGAGTGCCAGAGAAAATCACCAACATCATCAGGAAATCATATGAAGGA
>CM060325.1:6047041-6049541 GCA_030674155.1 Stramonita haemastoma | reverse complement strand
AGTTTCAAGTTGTGAAGCAATTTTACTGTAGGGGGGAGGGCATGGGGTGTAAGCTAAGAAAACACAAATGAATGTATAGCGATGTCAATATAATTGTTCATACTCTTCTCAGACAAACATAGCTTAGTAGCTTTGATTTGATTTTGCAAGATATAGCGCCATATAAATTCCATGTATTATTATCATTATGATGATGATGATGATGATGATGATGATGATGATGATGATGATGATGATGATGATGATGATAGATGATGATGATGATGATGATGATGATGATGATGATGATGATGATGATGATGATTAATACCGGGCCACAAAACCGTAATGAAAAAAATTATACAACACCACAGTGTGGTCATTATTGCTTCAGCTTTTAAGGCAGGAATGTAAAGAGAATTTGTTTAGATTAATATTCAAAAGAATCCCAAATGATCTGATCTAATGATTATTGCCATTAACGTGAAAGCTATCATAAAAGCACACTCACGGATCCCCCCCCCCCCTTCTCCCCACAGTAGGTTTTTAAAAAATAAAATTTATGGACAAAAGAGTAATTTGGAAAACGTGATGATGAAAGATGATAATTATATGCCCATAGTCTGTCTGATAGTATCAGTTTCAAAGCGTTAAATATCTATCTGCTTATCGATTTGTTTGTTTGCTAACATATTTGATTAAAATATATATATATATATATATATATATATATATATATATATATATATATATATATATATATATATATATATTCGTTTTGCTGTCTTATCTTCCGTGACGTTACTATCCAGCTATTGTGTGCGCGCGCGTGCGTGCATGTAGCCTGTGTGTGCCTGTGTGCACCAGTGCGCGGCGGGTTCATGCGCGTGCTGTTGCGATCAAAATAAAGAATCAAGAACAAAAGCTGGCATGAAAAAAATGTGGTCAAAATGCACGCCACCAGGCGGCCAAACCCACAATTAGAACAATGAACATCAACCCAATTGTTCCGGTTGATTACACACTCATCTTTCTGGAAGTTGTTTTATTATCCAACATGCGGAAGGAAGACATTTTTTCCCTTGTTGTTGTTGTTGTTGTTGTTGTTGTTGTTGTTGTTGTTGTTGTTGTTGTTGTTGATGATGTTCTTCTTCTTCTTCTTCTTCTTCTTCTTCTTCTTCTTCTTCTTCTTCTTCTTCTTCTTCTTCTTCTTCTTCTTCTTCTTCTTCGTCTTCAGGAGATTTTTCTCCTAGAGTTAACATCAGTGCTGACTCCACTCTCCCCAAAAGTCCTTCGGATGAGACTTTAAAACCGAGGCCCCGTGTGCGAACGCACGCAGAACATCTTGCGCACACGTTAAATCCTGTTCCGCTTTTCGTAAGAGTAGGCTATCGTGTGCCGGTGGGAACAGATGACATATGTGGGTATGTGGCTATTGTACTGACAGGCCCCGATATTTTCATTGAGGAAGAAAGATATTTTTCAGCTTTTTGCTTTGTTGTTACCAAAGGGAGTCATTGTCGTGTGTTTCCTATCATTAAAGTATAATATTTGCTGAAGTGCAGAGAGTATTGTTGCTTTTCATAATCATTTTATTAATAACTTTTGTTTGTTTGTTTGTTTGTCTTTTTCATTTTCAGTGAAATATCGTTGGCCTGTGAGGTCTGTAGGTGTGTGTGTGTGTGTGTGTGTGTGTGTGTGTGTGTGTGTGTGTGTGTGTGTGTGTGTGTGTGTGTGTGTGTGTGTGTGTGTGTGTGAGTGTGTGTGTGTGTGTGTGTGTGTGTGTCGTGCGTGTGTGTGTGTGTGTGTGTGTGTGTAAGTGTTTGTGTGTGTGCGCGCGCGCGCGAGCGTGCGTGCGTGCGTATGTATGCGTGTGTATGGTGTTGTATTCATGTGTCTGATGTGTAAGAAGTGCAGGGTAAAAAACAAAAAAAGGAGCAGAAAAAAAACACCAAAACAATAATAAGAAAGCCCCCCACCCCAAACCCCAACCCCCACCACCAAACTGGAAGTCCTGAATAATTCAGTATTTTTTTTTAAATATAAAAATCCCTTGAGATATAGACCTTAAAGCAGAGTAGGAGTTTTCAGAAAAAGTTATCTTAATTTTTTTTTTACTGTTTGAGGATTATTTTTTCAAATCCTTTTTTGGGGGGTCACAAATTAGCTGTCGTGTATTTTTGGTTTAGGTTTAAATCAATACTGTTTCAGTTCTTGACGTCAAGTGAGGAAAAGATATTTTTGATATGATGGAATTATAGGAATTGCTATTTAAAAATTTGTTTCGTCACTTTCTAAAATGCGTAGATTCTATTTTTAAGCAAGTGGGCGTGTACGTGAGTGTATGTGTGTGCGCGTGCGTGCGTGCTTGCATATATATGTGTGTGTGTGTGTGTGAATGGTGTGTGTGTGTGTGTGTGTGTGGGGAGGGAGGGAGGAGAGAGAGAGAGAGAGAGAGAGAGAGAGAGAGAGAGAGAGAGAGAGAGAGAGAGAGAGAGAGAGAGAGAGAGAGAGAGAGAGA
>CM060325.1:6042041-6044541 GCA_030674155.1 Stramonita haemastoma | reverse complement strand
GGGACTGGATGTAAAAAAAAGCACACGAATGCTTGTTTCATTATTCTCGATATGAAAGAATCAATAGAATAACTAACTAACTAACTAACTAACTAACTAACTAACTAACTAACTAACTAACTAACTAACTAACTAACTAACTAACTAACTAACTAACTAACTAACTAACTAACTAACGATTAATATATATATATATATATATATATATATATATATATATATATATATATATATATATATATATATATATATATATATATATATATATATATATATGGGTTTTTTTACATCCAATCCCCGGGTGTATGCAGTTTTGTAAATTTTGTCATCTGTGCCCACAAGTACGTGGGTGCACACTCTTTTTTTGTATATGTTGTTTCTACTTAGAATGTTTTGTATAAAAGCTCAGTGGTCAGAGCGCTTGCTTTCCCCAAGTCGAGTTAAGCAGCGTCGAGCGTGGTTACCAAGTGGATGGGTGAACGTTTGCGCGCCTTGGTTTCAGTACAGTTCCCCCCAGTTCACCCAGCTGTCAATGGATACCTGCCCTCTTTAGGGTCAGGGAAGGTAAAGCAGCGAGGGAGAGGAGATGGGCGCCGCCCTCAATATGCTGGCCCCTAGAGAAGCTCAGGTCTCTGACTCCTCGCTCCCCTACGATCGCCAAGGTTATGGGACACCTTATATATATATATATATATATAAGAGAGAGAGAGAGAGAGAGAGAGAGAGAGAGAGAGAGAGAGAGAGAGAGAGAGAGAGAGAGAGAGAGAGAGAGAGAGAGAGAGAGGAGAGAGAGATAGAGAGAGAGATATGTGTGTGAGTGTGTGTGTGTGTGCGCGCGCGCGCGTGCGCGCGTGTATGTGTGTGTGTGTTGTGTGTACTGTTGGATCGGTGGTCTAGAGATCACGCATCTACCTAGAAAGCGAGAAGTGAAGGTTCAATTCCTGTTAGTGTTGGACACTTCTCTCCCCCCCCCCCCCACTTCGCCCCATTCACATGACCTCGAGTGGTGGTCTGGGTGTTAGTGCTTCAGATGAGACGAGGAACCGAGGTCCCGTGTTTGTACGTAAAAGAACCCACGGGAGCAAGAGAGTTGTTCTGACAAAAGTCTGTAGATAAAAGTCACTTATGACAGGGAAAAAACACACATACAAACAGGATTTTTTTTTAATCGGTGGCGTTGCTCGTGTGGCGATGCGATCTCTGAGGAGACAGTAGCCCAAATTTCACGCAGAGAAATCTGCGATGACAGAAAGTGCAAGTACAAAAAAAAGAAATCAAATAAAGAAGAAAGACACAGATAGATTGAATCGTGTGCCGGTGGGAACAGATGGACAAGATTTACCAAAACTGCATACACACGGGGACTGGATGTAAATAAGCACATGAGTGTTTATTCCATTATCCTTGATATAAAAGAATAAATAATTTAAAAATAATTATAATAAATTGTGTGCATAGTTGTGAAAATGTTGTGAAATTGTTCAGGTACAACCTTGATAGCAGGGTGTGAAATGAGATAAACTATGCTGCCTGGCGATTCTTCATGACCAGAAGTGGAGAAGTTAGCTGTCACCATCCTTCACAGCCGTGGAGACAGGTGAAAGGAGACAGGTGACAGGTGGCAGGTGAGGATGAAAGATATCAGTGGTTAGAACATTATACTCATAATCTGACAGCCGTTAAGGACATCGTCAGGTCGAGTGTTGACGGAAGTTTTTGTTTTTTGTTGTTGTTGTTTTTTTTTTATTCCAGGGGATTTTTTTTTCTCCTGGATTCAACATTGGCACTGACGCCACTGTTAGTCCTTCGGTTGAGACTATAAACCGAAGTCCTGCCCCCCCCCCCCCCCCGCCCCCTCTATTTGATGCCAGGGGCCTGTCAGTATAAGCAGCAGTCTCATTTTCAGGAAACTAATAATTATTTTAAAATAATAATGTTAGGTAAAAGGCGGAGGTAAAGGTGTTCCATAACCTGTGTGGTCGTAGGGGAGCGAGGCATCAGAGACTTCAGCTTCTCCAGGGCCAGCATGGTGAGGGCGGCGCCTATCTCCTCTCCGACATAAAAGAATAAATCAAATCTGGGGTTCTGGATGAGGAGATATACCCCAAGTGTGGATGCTTGCAGTGTGGATGGTTTCACTCGTAAAACCAACACTCTTGAGTCCCTTTTGCCAACAATCTTTTTATTAAAAAAAAAATTAAATATATATATATTTTTTTTAGCTATTTACCTCATGATTTATCAACAGGGCAACCAAGTGTCGTTTCCATTGCTGCTAGGAGTTCATTCATTATTGGCACAGCGGATTTTTTTTTTTTTTTTTTTTTTACAGAACCTTTGCCTTAGCTTTTCCCAACATGTGTCCTGTTGCTTTGTGTCATGTTTTCAGACCCCCTGAGAAAGTGAGAGACAGACAGACAGGCTCAGAGAGGCACAGACAGAATAGACAGACCGACAGACAGACAGACAGACAGACAGACAGACAGACAGGCTCAGAGAG
>CM060325.1:6027041-6037041 GCA_030674155.1 Stramonita haemastoma | reverse complement strand
TTGGGGTGTGTGTGATGTGTTTGGTGGTAGTGGTGGTAGTGGCGTGTGTGTGTTGTGTGGTAGTTGTGGTGGTGGTGGTTGTTGCTGTGGCCGTGGTGGTGGTGGTGGTGGTGTGTGTATGTGTATGTGTGTGTTTGAGTGTGTCTGTGTGTCTGTGTCTGTCTGTCTGCCGGTGACTGGATATAAACAAGCACACGAGTGCTTATCATTAACCTCGAAATTAAAAGAATTTGATCGATTGATTGATTGATTGATTGATTGATTGTGTGTGTGTGTCTGTGTGTCTGTCTGTCTGTCTATGTGTCTGTGTGTCAGTGCCTGTCTTTGTGTTTGTCTGCCAGTGACTCCTACATTCTTTTTTTTTCGTAGAGTATCTAGGTGTATTTGAGTGCTACAAGCAAGCTCATAAGCGTGCAACCCATCCCAATCATCCTTTGGATGTAAGCCTACAGATAGTCAGGGGTGGGAGGGGAGGGGGGGGGGGTCAACACTGCCAACTGTAATCAAACGCCAGTAAATTCCCTTTATTACGACGGATGCTAAAGCCGAGTGTTTAAGACCGTTGGACTTCAATCCCATGTGTCTATGAAGTCGTGGGTTCAAATCTCGGCGGTGTCTTGTGAATTAGGGGTGTGGTTTTTTTTCATTCTCCCAGGTCAACTTCAAGTGTAGACCTGCCTTCGTATACGTACATAATACACACGCAGAAGATCAAACATGCACGTTAAGGATCCAGTCATTCTTGTCAGCATTTGATGGGTTACGAAACATGAACATACCTAGCATAAATCCCCGAAAATAGAATTGGCTTACTTTCATGGTAGGCAAAAACCTTGATGGTTTAAACATAATGTTACCATTGGTGAACCTTGGAGCTATAGGTGAGGAGCGGAGAAAACAGAAAAAAAAGAGAAAAATTCCTCTTACAATGATCATTACAGCCAGGAGAGAGAGAGAGAGAGAGAGAGAGAGAGAGAAGAGAGGAGAGAGAGAGAGAGGAGAGAGAGAGAAGAGAGAGAGAGAGAGAGAGAGAGAGAGAGAGAGAGAGAGAGAGAGAGAGAGAGAGAGAGAGAGAGAGAGGAGAGGAGAGAGAGAGAGAGAGAGAGAAGAGAAACAGAGAGAGAAAGACAGAGAGAAACAAAAGAGAACAGAGCAGACTACAACACAACTCTCTCCCTTCCATCTCTACATCTCCCTTTACCCCCTCCTCTGCTCCCCTACCACACCCACCCCATCCCACCCCCAAGCGTGACCACAAATTGATTTATTTTTTTTCTCTCTCTCTCTCTGTCTGTGACAAAAGACACATTGTGGACACTTAGCTGGCAATTAGCTGATGATCCAATTAGTGATCTTTCATCTTTTGTTTGGCGTTTATGGACAAACTGAATTGCTCTCAACCTTTAATATTGCGGTGTATGTTGTGTGTGCTTTCTCTCTCTCTCTCTCTCTCTCTCTCTCTCTCTCTCTCTCTCTCTCTCTCTCTCTCTCTCTCTCTCTCTCTCTCTCTCTCTTATATATATATATATATTAATAGCCGCCGCTGTAGTCTAGTGGTTAGGGCGTTGGACTCGTAATCTAAAGGTTGCGGGTTCGATCACAGCTTTCAGCTATGGCGTTGTGCCCTTGGAAAAGGCACTTTACGGCTATTTTCTCACCCCATCCAGGTGTAAAAGGGGTACCAACCTTGTGTTGGGGGTTAACCCTGCGACAGACTGGCGTCCTATCCAGGGGGGAGTGTATGACTCAGTCGCTTAACGCCACAGAAACCGGGATAAGCACCGGCCTGATGAGCCTTAGGCTCGGGACAGACTTTAACTCACACACACACACACACACACACACACACACACACACACACACACACACACACACACACACACACACATATATATATATATATATATAATATATATATATATATATATATATATATATATATATATATATATATATATATATATATATATATATATATATTTTTTTTTTTTAATTATTCTCCGGAATGTCTCGGCTATTGTCTAAACATGTTTATCATCCATATTAAAAATGATTGTTGTTGAGTTTTTTCTCTTCATATTTTGTACTCTATAATAATCACGTGTGTCGATTGTTTTGGGTTGTAAACTTTTAATTAATGATGTTTTTAAGAAAGCTGAATAACTATGTTAGTCACGGTTATGATAGGATCATGAACATAATTTGATGACTATTATCATAAGATTGATTTAGATATTAGAGTATATGTTTAAATATGTGCCTTATAGTGGATAGATTACTCTAATGTTTCGTTATACGATTTGATTTAGAATTCAAGGCATATGATTATTTCCCTTAGATTCAAGTTATGGATGACATGCACGAGATTTAGAATTCAAGGCATATGATTATCTCCCTTAGATTCAAGTTATAGATGACATGCAAGAGAACCCTAAAAATGTGTATGTGTGTGCGTGCGTGCGTGCGTGCGTGCGTGCGCGCGCGCTTGTGTGTGTGTGTGTGTGTGTGTGTGTGTGTGTGTGTGTGAGTGTGAGTGTGAGTGTGAGTGAGTGTGTGTGTGTGTGTGTGTGTGTGTGTGTGTGTGTGTGTGTGTGTGTGTGTGTGTGTGTGTGTGTGTGTGTGTGTGTGTGTGTGTGTGCATGAATCACTACCCAATTTATCAAAATGTTATATTTTGTATGTCTTATTTTGTTGATAGATGGTGGTGGATTGATGTTTTCAGTCATTTACCTCATCAAATTCTCAAGTTTGCTCTCTTTTTTTTTTCTCTTTTTCTTATCTTCCATATCAAAATCACCATTGAGTCTACTTTTTTCGTTTCTGAATGTGTGCCTTTTCTTTTTTATATCATTACCTTATTATTGTATCTCTGTCCTATTTTTTGCATGCTGTTTGATACTTGGAATGGTTCCTTGCTCTTGTTCTTGGTATTTGGATCATTATTTTGCTGTTGCACGGTTAGAGATTTGTTTTTATCTTGATGTATCCCTGAAAAGGGCGGGGACTGGATGTAAAAAAGCACACGAGTGCTTATCTATTATCCTCGAAGAAAAGAATTTGCCTTGCCTTGCCTTGCCTTGCCTTGCCTTGCCTTGCCTTGCCTTGCCTTGCCTTCTCTCTCTCTCTCTCTCTCTCTCTCTCTCTTCTCTCTCTCTCTCTCTCTCTCTCTCTCTCTCTCTGTCTCTCTCTCTCTCTCTCTGATAGCCTAGTGGTCAGAACATTGCGCTGGCAATTTGAAGACCCGAGTTCGAGTCCGGTCGAGGAGATTTTTCTCCTGGAGTTAACATCAGTGCTGACTCCACTCTCCCCAAAAGTCCTTCGGATGAGACTTTAAATCGAGGCCCCGTGTGTGAACGCACGCAGAACTTCTTGCGCACACGTTAAATCCTGTTCCGCTTTTCGTAAGAGTAGGCAATCGTGTGCCGGTGGGAACAGATGACATTTACAAAACTGCATACACACGGGGACTGGATGTAAAAAAGCACAAGAGTGCTTATCCCATTATCCTCGATCTAAAAGAATAAATCAAATCAAATCAAATCAAATCAAATCAAATCTCTCTCTCTCTCTCTGTCTCTCTCTGTCTCTCTGTCTCTCTGTCTCTCTGTCTCTCTGTCTCTCTGTCTCTCTCTCTCTCTCTCTCTCTCTCTCTCTCTCTCTCTTCTTTTTTTTCTCCCCTTTTATCAAAATGTGATGTCTTATATAACTTATCTTGATGATAGATGGTGGTGGATTGATGTTTTAAGTCATTTAACCTATCATATTCTTATGTTTACTCTTTAATTATTGCGCTTTTTTTATTATTCAGATCAAAATCATCATTGATTCTTACTTCTTATTTTCGTTTCTGAATGAGTGCCTCTTCATATCATTACCTTATTATTGTATCTCTGTCTTATTTCTTACCTGTTGTTTGATACTTAGTATGGTTTCTTGCTCTTGGTATTTGGATCATTATCATTGTTGTTGTTTAATTGAGGTTATCTTTTGTTATTGCTGTAGATCAAGTCTGGTGCTTTTCCCCACTACCAAATCTCTACTCCCGAATAATAATTACTCCTATCTTCCTGAAAGTCGCAATGCGGCTACCTAAATGGTATGGAAAAGGAAACAGTCACATACACAAAAATCTCAGCATTGATGACCTTCAGAGTTCTAGCCAAGGAATGAGAGAAAAACAACAACAACAATTGCGACCTGAACAGCCAGGTTGATGAACCCACTTCTATATTGTGGATCTGCATGCAAAATTATTGTTCTCCCTGTATAGTGATTTATGATTATGCTCATTGAAGGTTTTTGATGTCTTTGCAAAAAACTTCGAAAAGTAGGTAATTCTTTTTAAATGTATATTCACAGACAAATTATGTGTCAGATATTTAGTTTAAAATCTTCTCCAGACGGGGTGGCCTACTTTTAAGAAAGTTTCCTGATAAATTTGAAACATTGAAATTTATACCCTCTGTCAAAAACTTTTTTTTTTAATGTTTGCTTTCTATAAACTAAATCTTTATTTGTTCTTAAAAGAAGCAAATAAATAAAACCTCAGTATCCTTCGTCTGACTGGTGAACTAGTAGATATTGTCTAGAAGGTAGACATACAAAGCTTTTGTCCAAAATATTGTACAAACTAGCCATGGTGGAAACTTTCACGTGCCTGTTCTCAGTCATAGTTTAATAAACAACTTCAAACAGACTTTACTCCCCAAAAAGTCTACGAGTCATTGGATACCCTTGCATAGAAAAGTTCAATATTATAAATAAGTCTTTTTAAAAAATACAAGCTTGGTGTACATTTTAAATATAAAAATGTCGTTATTAATTAAAGTTGAAGGTCGTGATCTTCAGTACCTGCTAACAGTCTTCAGAAAGATGGCAATAAAAGGCGCTGCTCTTAATTACAACAAGGTTATATATTTTGGTGATATAGGTATATTATTATCAATATATATATATATATATACATACATATATATATATATATATATATATATATATATATATATATATATATATATATATATATATATATATATATATATATATATATATATATATATATATATAATGAAGGACACATTTTCTGTAACTTATCCAGAAAATGAGCAAAACACACACACACACACACACACACACACACACAGACACAGAGACAGAGACAGAGACAGAGACAGACAGACAGACAGACAGACACACACACACATACAAAGACACACAGACAGACACAGACACAAACACACACACAGAGACACACAGACACAGACACAGACACAGACACACACACACACACACACACACACAAACTCATGAAAGGCATATATACACATATCTCAACACATACAGATAGAGAGAAGAGGTGGAAAAAGAGAGGGAAAAGAAACATGGAAAAAGAAACTACAAGAATAAAGTCAAACCTCACAGATTGTGCTAGACAGACAAGACAAACAAACAGACAGACAGACTGACAGACAAACAAACAGACAGAGAGACAAGACAAAACCAACAGACAAACAGACACAGAGAGACAAAGATAGCCCTGCCATCCATTCCCATGTAGGCAAGTGTTTTGCAAAATTGATCCATTTTCTCCACATGCGTCCTCTTTGTCCATCCAATTCACGTATCGGTGTTAACACAACCTCTATCGATTCCGGGGGAAAGGGAGGGGGGAGGTGGGGGACACAGACTTTTAAGACACAGTCCAGAAGGGATGAGGTACAACAACACTTGTGCCATTGCAAACAATCTTTCTGTTGTTGGTGGTGGGTTTTTTTCTCTCATAAAATCAAACTGACCAAATCAGCAACACGAAAAAAACAAAACAATCACCAGACTGCAGCCGACTTCAAGAAAGATTGAAGGTGCGTACATTCTGTCTTGCTGTCCTCTCCCCCCCCCCCCTCTCTCTCTCTCTCTCTTTCTCTCTCTCTTTCTCTCTCTCTCTTGTACCTTGGGTAGTGCACAAAGAGAGAGACAGAGACAGAGACAGAGACAGAGACAGAGAGACAGACAGACAGACAGAGAGAGAGAGAGAGAGAGAGAGAGAGAGAGAGAGAGAGGAGAGAGAGGAGAGGAGAGAGAGAGAGAGAGAGAGAGAGAGAGCACTGAGAGAGAGAGAGAGCACTGAGAGAGAGAGCAACAGACACAAAAGCAAAGACACATCCAACAACACTACCAACACCAAAAATAAGCTGACGAAGAATACAGCAGTTTGAAAAATTGACCATTTTCTTCCCCTAACTCTCTCTATACTAGTAAGGTAGACAATTCGCACACACCTGTGATAAAACAATTCCTGTATTGATTTCTGAGTTAAAGGTAGAGCTGAAAGGCAGCAGACTAGAAATAATTCAGAGTAAAACGAGACAAAGCAGAGACAGTAAAACAATTGTAGTCGATGTGAAAACAAACAAACAAACACACGCATTACAAACACACGCATTACAAACACACACATACACACACATACACATCACACACACACACACACACTTACACACACACACATACACAGACACTCACACACACACACACACACACAAACTCACAAAACACACACACACACACATACACACACACACACACACACACACACACACACTTTTGCAAAAAAGCAAATTTATTGCTTACTCTATGTACCATCTGGAAATAAAATTTTGACTTTGACTTTGACTTTGACTTTGACTCACACACACACACACACACACACACACACACACACACACACACACACACACACACACACACACACACACACACACACACACACACACACACACACACACACACACACACACACACACACACACTACAACACAACACAGACACACACCACAACACAACACAGACACACACAGACACACACACACACACACACACAAATTTGCAAAAAAGCAAATTTATTGCTTACTCAATGTACCATCTGGAAATAAAATTTTGACTTTGACTTTGACTTTGACTTTGACACACACACACACACACACACGCACGCACGCACGCACGCACGGACACGCACGCACGCACGCACACACACACACACACACACACACACCACACACACACCATACACACACACTCGAAAAAACCCAAAACCTAACAACAACAACAATAGAAAATAACAAAACAAGACAAAATAAGTTTCAACACGAAAAGAAAAGGATACCTGTCTTTTAATGAAATCGCTCTTCTCTTACTCTACATCCCCTTCCCTCTCCTCCCTCCCCCCTCTCCCACTCTTCCTTTGAACCCCCCACCCCCACCCCCACCCACCCTACCTTTCTAAAGTTGGCACTTCGATTGTTTCTCAATTTAGGAACACAGGACGTGATTGCCTGCACCTAATCAAAGGTTCACTTAGTACTTTAGGAGAAAGGAAGAATGGTTCTAATTGAATGATTGAGTGAGGTACCCCTGTCTTTGAGACTGTTAATTAAAAGCATGGCATAGATACGACATACGTTCATTTACACACGTACACCTGTACACCTACCGGTTTCTAAAGACTGGCTCTAATTGAATGATTGAGTGAGGTACCCCTATCTTTGGACTGTTAAAAGCATTGCATAGATATTACATACGTTCATTTACACACGTACACCTGTACACCTACAGGTTTCTAAAGACTGGTTCTAATTGAATGATTAAGTGATGAATGTATCTTTGATATTGTTTTAAAGCGTTGCACAGATATCACATACGTGTGTTTCCACATGTACACCAACAGATTTGTAGTCTCTTCTTTCATGTAGACACATAATCCTGATAGTAGGTGTGCACCCCACACATAAACATCCATACACTCATGCGCTTGCATGCGTGCAGGTGGGTGTGCATGCACACACACACACACACATATATACGTACACTCGAATGTGCAAGTGCTCGCACACACATGCATACACATGCATGTGCGCGTGTGTGCACGCTCATGCACGCACTAACTCAGTACTCACACACACACACACACACACACACACACACACACATACACACGCACACATACACACACACACACTCGAAAAAACCCAAAACCTAACAACAACAACAGAAAAAACAAACCAAGACAAAAAAAGTAATAAACACGCAAAAGAAAAGGATACCTGTCTTTTAATGAAGTCGCTCTTCTCTCACTCTACATCCCCTTCCCTCTCTTACCCTCCTCCCTCTCCCACTATTCCTTTGAACCCCCCACCCCCCCCACCCCCACCCACCCGTACCTTTCTAAAGTTGGCACTTCGATTGTTTCTCAATTTAGGAACACAGGACGTGATTGCCTGCACCTAATCAAAGGTTCACTTAGTACTTTAGGAAAAAGGAAGACATGGTTCTAATTGAATGATTGAGTGAGGTACCCCTATCTTTGAGGCGTTAAAAGTGTGTTGCATATATACGACATACGTTCATTTACACACCTACACCTGTACACCTACAGGTTTCTAAAGACTGGTTCTAATTGAATGATTAAGTGAGTACCTATCTTTGATAGTGTTTAAAGCGTAGCATTGATAACGACATACGTGCGTTTCCACATGCACACCTACAGATTTGTAGTCTTTCTTTCATGTGGACACATAATCTGATAGCAGGTGTGCACCCACATCTAAACACTACATTCACTCATGCACACGCACATGTGCAGTGCGCGTGCATGTACACAAATACACTCGGATGTGCACGCGTGGCATACATACACACACACATGCACACTCACGTGCGTGGCGCTCACGCACCACACGCTCACATGCGCACGCACACAACACACACACATAACACACACACACACACACAACACAACACCACACCACTACACACACACACACACCACACACCACACCACACACACCACACACACACACCACACACACACACTCGAAAAAAAAAACCAAAAACCTAACAACCAACAAACAAAGAAAATAACAAAACAAGACAAAATAAGTTATCAACACGAAAAGAAAAGGATACCTGTCTTTTAATGAAATCGCTCTTCTCTCACTCTACATCCCCTTCCCTCTCCTCCCTCCTCCCTCTCCCACTCTTCCTTTGAACCCCCCACCCCCACCCCCACCCACCCTACCTTTCTAAAGTTGGCACTTCGATTGTTTCTCAATTTAGGAACACAGGACGTGATTGCCTGCACCTAATCAAAGGTTCACTTAGTACTTTAGGAGAAAGGAAGAATGGTTCTAATTGCATGATTGAGTGAGGTACCCCTGTCTTTGAGACTGTTAATTAAAAGCATGGCATAGATACGACATACGTTCATTTACACACGTACACCTGTACACCTACCGGTTTCTAAAGACTGGCTCTAATTGAATGATTGAGTGAGGTACCCCTATCTTTGAGACTGTTAAACGCGTTGCATAGATACGACATACGTTCATTTACACACGTACACCTGTACACCTACAGGTTTCTAAAGACTGGCTCTAATTGAATGATTGAGTGAGGTACCCCTATCTTTGAGACTGTTAAAAGCGTTGCATAGATATTACATACGTTCATTTACACACCTACACCTGTACACCTACAGGTTTCTAAAGACTGGTTCTATTTGAATGATTAAGTGATGAACGTATCTTTGATATTGTTTTAAAGTGTTGCACAGATATCACATACGTGTGTTTCCACATGTACACCAACAGATTTGTAGTCTCTTCTTTCACGTAGACACATAATCCTGATAGCAGGTGTGCACCCCACACATAAACATCCATACACTCATGCGCTTGCACGCATGCAGGTGGGTGTGCATGCACACACACACACATATATACATACACTCGAATGTACACACATGCATGTGCGCGTGTGTGCGCGCTCACGCACGCACTAACTCAGTACTCACACACACACATACACACACACATACACACACACAAACTTACACACACACACACACACACACACACACACACACACACACACAACACACTTGAAAAAACCCAAAACCCTTAACAACAACAACAGAAAATAACAAAACAAGACCAAAAAAAGAGTA
>CM060325.1:6009541-6022041 GCA_030674155.1 Stramonita haemastoma | reverse complement strand
GACAGACAGACAGACAGACAGACAGACAGACAGATAACGATATTTATTCAGAAAGGCCATGGCCCCATTTGAAGGGGTTTACAAAAAGACACATATTACAATGATATACACAAGCACATAAAATGTTCAAGCAACTACAAAAAACAAAAAAACAATGCAACACGTACGCATACAATTACAGTATTTTCTGGTTTATGAGATCAAAAGACTTCTCCTTTTCAAAGACTTATAGATATATGTAGCAAGATTTTTCATAACATTTTCATTTTTTGCAGACAGGAGCAAAATCATTCTAAAGTGAGCTGGTCTGTGATAATACTTCTCAGGAATATATTCTTTTCTTAAATCGTCTAACGCTGGACAAGAAAAAATGAAATGGACTTCATCCTCTTTATCAATTCTACATAAAGGGCATATCAAATTTTTCTCTCCTTTCCTATATCTTTGACTGTGAACTGCTATATCAGAGACACCAAATCTAAATTTAGTCAGCGCACATCTTATAAACTTGTTCATATCTATTTCAATATACGGCTCTATAATGTTATTCGTTTTCAATAACTTATACAACGAAAATCGATCGCTATTCTCGATATGAGTGGTCCATTCTTGCCACCTACAATCTATTATGCGCTGCTTAAAACAAATAAAAAAACTTTTGATACAACCCACGCCCTGATTGTTCCATACATATGAAAACCCATAACTATCTAAACATTTACGGATACCAGTTGCCCAAGTTATTTTGCCTCGGCTATCTAAATCATAAAGTGCTTTATAAGCTTGGGCAGGTAGTCTCTCTTCATTCATACTGACTAATTTTAACCAATATTTAATACATTTAATATATGAGTTTAAATATATTGGAAATCGTCCAAGTTCACCATACATCAAATCATTTGGAGTTCTTCCATCAACAAACAAAAAACGCTTTATGGCAAAACAATGCACTTTTTCAATTTCCCTTCCTGCTTCAAAGGCCCAAATTTCAGCACCATACTGGACTATTGGCTGTATTTGTGAATCAAATAATTTAAAAAATAAATGTGCTGAATTATTTTCAAACTTATACAATAAACGCAATATATTCATGACAGCACGCTTTCCTTTACTAACAAGATCATGGCAAGCAAGGGAAAAACTTAATTTGGTTGAAAAGTAAATACCCAAGTATTTATATGCATTCACAACTGACACTTTGGAATTTCCGTAGAACCATTTTTCCCTCGCTGCCAAATAACCTCCCTTACGAAAGACCACTATATTTGTTTTATCCATATTCACCTTAAGTTCTAATCTTTGAGCTGCATTATACAAACTATTCAATTGATTCTGCAAACCAACAACAGTTTCTGACAACAAAACAATATCATCAGCAAAGAGCAAAATAAACAATTCTGTTAAGTCAAATGTTACACCATGTTTTCCTTTTCCAATAATTTCAAGAGCTAATTCATTAATAAATAAAGAAAACAGAACAGGACTACATACATCCCCTTGTTTCACGCCTTGAGTACATGATACAAAATCACTAAACTTAGCACCAATCCTTATTCTTGCCTTCACATCTTCATACATTTTTTTCACACACAGATAAAGTTTCCCTTGTACACCATTTTTAATGAGAACAGGCCACAATAATTTTCTAGAAATTAAGTCAAAAGCCTTTTGAAAATCAACAAAGGCAACATATAATTTACGGTTATTTATAAAACTGTTTCTGAACAGCAGCTAACAAAGTAAATATATGGTCAGTTGTACAGTAATCCTTTTTAAAACCTGCCTGGAACTCGCCTGTTATGTTATTTAATTCAACCCATTCTGATAATCTTGTGTTGATAATTGAACTGTACAGTTTACTTGTTATGCTACATAAAGAAATTCCTCTATAATTATTTGGGTTATTACTATCACCTTTTTTGTACAGTGGAATGATAATTGACTCTGTCCATGTTTGTGGATAGATTCCCTGATCAAACAGTACATTGAACAATTTAACAAGAAAATCTACTGCAATATCTGCTAGGTTTTTAAAAAATTCACTAATCAATCCATCAGGTCCAGCAGACTTACCATTTTTTAATTTTCGTATTGCACCTAATACTTCCTGTTTTGTGATAGGCCGATCTAAATATTGTGTGTACTCGTTGTCAGGCAAAAACTCACTTTCCTGGTCATCTGCATCAGCTGTGATTTCCTTTTCCAGTACGCTCTTAAAATGTTCATGCCATTCATCTATTGTAATATTATTCTGATTATACACACTCTTCTTAAGTATAACTTTAACATTTTTCCAAAAGTCTTGTTGATTGTTAACTGTATCAGTTACCTGTTAAACAAAGAATCATTAAAATATTTTTTTCTTTCTAATTAGCATATTTTTATATTTCTCTCCTAGCTTTGCAATATCTATGTCTGTCATCATCTCCCAATGACTTTTTACATTTTCTTAATAATTTTCTTACATTTTGTCTTGCAGTTTTACACTCTATATCAAACCAATTATTTTTAACATTACTCCTTGTAGTGTAAGCCTTTTGCTTCATGCATTCAGCAGCATGTTTTATAGTCTCATTGAATATCTCAAGTGCATCATTTACATTTACATCAAGCATCTCCAATGCATAAGACAACATTTGTTGCACATTATCAGTGTTCATTTCATTACAATAATCAACAGCACAGTCATCTTTCCACACAAATTTTTCAATATATTCCTTTTCCTCTTTGTTTTTCCTTGTACATCCAGTTATGTCTTGTATATTTATGTAAAACTCTAAAGGCATGTGATCAGATTCCATTCTTTCTTTCACACAAAATGAACAAAAAGATTCAACAAAATCAAAGAGATCACATGAAACAACAAAATAATCATTTACACTGTACCCAGAGTCACTGATAAAGGTAAACCGACCATCAGCATCATCATGACAAACACCATTTAAAATAAATAACTCAAGTGCAGCACACATATTTAACATCAGTTTTCCATATGAATTCAATACCTTGTCTTCAGAACATCTGTTTAATTTTTTCCCACTAAACTTGTCAAACAATGAAAAATTTTGAAAATCATCGCTGCCATCAGGAAATATATTAGCTGTCCTTCCATTAAAATCTCCACACATAAGTACTGAAACATCATTATGTAAAGAAAGATATTCAAACAAACACTCTTCAACCTGAGCAATGCCATTATCAACATCAAACACAGTATAATAAGGTGACCCCTGAGGAGGTACATATGCACACACATATAAAATATCACTAGGTAGCTGGAATAGTTTTCTGTCGATGCGAAACAACAACATATTGTCATAATTTACATTTATACTTTTCACATGTTCCATCAGGCTATTTTTAATTAAACAAATTACCCCCCTGATCGTCGACCTCGATCTGTAAATTTTAAAGCAGGTTTGACAAACATCGTGAATTCCCGAAAAATTGTAGACTGAAAACTTTCAAGAAATGTTTCGACAAAGCAAATGAAATCAAAAGAACACACATACTCTACAAAATCAGGATCTGACAACTTGGAAAATAAGCCACTAACATTCCAGTGAAGAAAAGAATATTGTTTACAATTGCCTACTCCTGGCAGACATTTAGAAAGGGAGTTAACAACTTTGTTTACATCATTCTGAACACTAACACAGTCACACGCATTTACATTTTTTTTACAGGCATCACAAATCTTTTCTTCGTCACACTTAGGTGCATATGCACCGATAGCATCATCAGGACAAGCTGCAAAAGAAGCCGGCTGGTCTGAGCTGGCACAGTCAGCTTCTGTGTTGACCTGTTCATTTGCACGTGAATTTTCCACACTGCTCCCCTCCCTTCCTTCACACGGTGTCAGTTCTGTGTTTTCTTCCCCCGTAATTTTCCCCACCCCATCTAAGCGTAAATTCTGGCATTCCGTTTTCTTCTGAGGCCGGCCGTGTCCCTAGCGCAGTTCCACAAGGGCGTCGTCATCAGCACCAAGAGCAAACTTCTTGCCCTCGATCAGCAGATGGTCGTACACCATTGTCGCCCTCTTGTTTTGAGCTTTGGCGGCCTTCAGGTGGGGTGTCAGCTTCTTTCGGATTTCTCTGATTCGTAGAGAAAAATCTTCTCCAACAAAGACATTGCTTCCTTTCAATTTGCCTTTTGCTTTGAGTATTTTCACCTTTTCCTTGTAGGATGTGCACCTTGCTATTATAGGCGAATTTTCCTTGGCACTAAGTCGGTGAACCCTGTCAAAGCTAAAGTCCCCAGTAAGTTCCAGTTTGTCGGTGATCATTTCCCTCAGCAGGCTTTCACACTCATCTGAAGTCTCGTTTCTTTCTCTTGGATAACCATAAACAATAATGTTGTTACGTTTGGATCGATTTTCCAAATCGTCAGTTTTCAATTCAAGAGTGTTCAGTTTCTCTGTCAGTTCTGCGTTTTCTCTTTCCAGTTCTCTGTTCGTCTGCCTTAGGTCTGCTACCTCATCTCTCAAAGTCTGGACTTCTTCTTTTAGTTCTGTCATGGATTCTTTCATATCTCTAAATTCTTCCCTCATGCCATCAAACTTCGAGTTCAGTGTGGTCATCAGTTCTGCCAGGTAAGTCATTGTGGGTTCTGTTCCACTTACATTTCCACTCTCTGGCTGACTGCTGCCCCGCCGGTCCGTCGTCCCCGTATCAAGGCTCATCCTGCTGCTGGCTCCGCTGGTGCTCGTCAGACGAGTCTGCTTGCCGCTGCTTGGCTTTGGAGGCCCAGGGTTCTGTTCAACATCGCCACATTGAAGAAGCAGATTGCTGAAAAACATCGCCGTGAGGGTCAGTCCTACCATAGCACCGGCAATGCGTGTCTTAGGCTTCAATGTCGGGTGTCTTAAATTGGCCTTTCTTTCAGCCCGACGAAACATGAAGGAGATAAATACGCCGACAAAACAGCCGCATGTCGCCCTAAAGAGTAGTGGTGCTGCTGGCATGGTTCTTCAGTCACTCTTATGCAAAAGTTGAGAGTCTGGGTCAGTCACTATCTGCCGTATTGTTGACTAAACAGGAGACCGTTTGAACCACGTCTTGCTCTGTTCAGTGCAAGCGTACTCCCCCGACAGACAGACAGACAGAGAGAGAGAGAGAGAGAGAGAGGAGAGAGAGAGAGAGAGAGAGAGAGAGAGAGAGAGAGAGAGAGACAGACAGACAGACAGACAGACAGAGAGACAGAGAGACAGAGAGAGAGAGAGAGAGAGAGAGAGAGAGGACCACAAGGATATGGGGCTGACTTCAATATTCCACTTTGCCCCCCCCCCCCCCCCCCCCCCCCCCCTTCCTGTCTCTGCTTCCTTCACTGCATCACTTCAATCATTACTATATTTAGGAAGGGAGGCTACTGTACTGTGATGATTGTTACTATATTTAGGAAGGGAGGCTACTGTACTGTGATGATTGTTGCTATATTTAGGAAGGGAGGCTACTGTACTGTGATGATTGTTACTATATTTAGGAAGGGAGGCTACTGTACTGTGATGATTGTTACTATATTTAGGAAGGGAGGCTACTGTACTGTGATGATTGTTACTATATTTAGGAAGGGAGGCTACTGTACTGTGATGATTGTTACTATATTTAGGAAGGGAGGCTACTGTACTGTGATGATTGTTACTATATTTGGGAAGGGAGGCTACTGTACTGTGATGATTGTTACTGTATTTAGGAAGGGAGGCTATTGTACTGTGATGATTGTTACTATATTTAGGAAGGGAGGCTATTGTACTGTGATAATTGTTACTATATTCAGGAAGGGAGGCTACTGTACTGTGATGATTGTTACTATATTTAGGAAGGGAGGCTACTGTACTGTGATGATTGTTACTATATTTAGGAAAGGAGGCTACTGTACTGTGATGATTGATACTATATTTAGGAAGGGAGGCTACTGTACTGTGATGACCCGAAGCAGATTAAAATTTAACTCACAGTCTGGCACAAACAGGCAGAAGCTCTCTGATTCAGAGACCAAAATTGTCTTGTTCAGCAAAGTTACAAGACTGTGCACTGATGACATAGGCACATACGAACACGTATGTAGGCTGCCTCTATAACACATTATCATTATGTGAGTATGTGCATGCACACATATACACTCACAAGAAAAATATACGGGTATACATATGCACACACAAAAACACATGTGTACACACACACACGCGCGCGCGCACGCACGCACGCATGTACGCACGCACGCATATACGCACGCACGCACTCACGTGCGTGCACGCGCACGCACGCATGCGCGCGCACACACACACACACACACACACACACACAGGGGGAAACCACACACGCATTCACATATACATATTTGCATGCACGCACTCACGCACGCACACACCCACACACATGAACACACACGGACACAGACACCCCTTCCCTCCCTCCACCCCCACACATACACATCTAATTGCATATATTATATATATATATATATATATATATATATATATATATATATATATATATATATATATATATATATATATATATATATATATATATATATATATATATATATATATATATATATATATATATATAACAGAATCCAGCAAACCATTGGTCCCTACGAAACCTATCAATCGTAAAAAAGCTAAACTTAAATGGTACAGGCATGTCACAAGATGAAAAGGACTTGCAAAAACAATACTGCAAGGCAATGTCCAAGGAGGAAGAAACAGAGGCAGACCAAGGAAGAGATGGGAGGACGACACCAGTGAATGGACAGGCCTAGAACTCAATCAATTTTTTGAGAAAGGTAGAACAGAGAGGGAATGGAGGGAACTGGTTGTCAAGTCTTCATGGGTGCCCCCACGATCGCCAGACTAAGGGATATATATGTATCTAATTGAATACAGAGAAGGAGAGAAAATAGACCCAAAAGACAAAGATTAAGAGAAAGATGAGGAGAGGGAGGTGAAGAGAGACTAGCACAGCTGCCAAGGATCAAATTCTGACACGAAGGGAGGCTACTGTACTGTGATGATTGTTACTGTATTTAGGAAGGGAGGCTACTGTACTGTGATGATTGTTACTATATTTAGGAAAGGAGGCTACTGTACTGTAATGATTGTTACTGTATTTAGGAAGGGAGGCTACTGTACTGTAATGATTGTTACTGTATTTAGGAAGGGAGGCTATTGTACTGTGATGATTGTTACTGTATTTAGGAAGGGAGGCTACTGTACTGTGATGATTGTTACTTTATTTAGGAAGGGAGGCTACTGTACTGTGATGATTGTTACTGTATTTAGGAAGGGAGGCTACTGTACTGTGATGATTGTTACTTTATTTAGGGAGGGAGGTTACTGTACTGTTCTGACCTGAAGCAGATTAAAGTTTAATTCACAGTTTGGCACAAACAGGCAGAAGCTCTCTGATTCATATATATATATATATATATATATATATATATATATATATATATATATATATATATATATCAACATCCAATACAGAGAGAAGGAGACAGAATAAACCCAAAAGACAAAGATTAAGAGAAAGAGGAAGATGAAGAGAGGGAGGTGAAGAGAGAGACCAGCACAGCTACCAAGGATTGAATTCTGATATGAAGGGTGACAGCAAGCCAGTTTGCATACTTACAGTGAACAATGTTAGCGTGGGAAACAATGATTCTGTGCCCCCCTAGGAGTTATGGTGAACAAGAAAGTTTTGCATCTTTCAGTCTTACCTATCACCCACAACTACCCCTCCCATCCTCATCTCTCTCCCAATACCCCTCCCCCATCCCTCCTTCCCTATCCCTCCTTCCCCCTATCGTTTCCTACCCCCTTGGTTCCACCCCCCTCCCTTCCCAGCTACACCTCTTTTTTCTACCACCCTACCATCTGATCTACCCACCTTCCTTATCACCTCCACTCTTAAACAGGAAAAAGCACAAACATGGGAAGATAGGCAACACATCTCCTCCAAACTTAAGAGGATTAGAAGTTAGGGGTGATCCCCACAGAGATCTTAAATTCCTGACTCACTGTTAAGTTATTGCTGCATAGTTTTACAACATATTAGGAAAATAACTATTCTAAACTTTAAAGGTGTCTTTTCCCTGAATCAATTCAGAAATAGAAAAAAAGCATATTCTAAATCTTTGGTTTTACATTGTCCCTGTACCTGTCCCTGTTTCAGACAGGTAAACAGCAGTGTCTACAATTTTATATAAAAATTGATGCTTCATTTCCGACAGAAATAAACTTGTTTCTGAACTTCTGAGTGATTTCAAACAATAAAAAGGAATATAACTGTTTATGATAGCCTATGGAAGGGGGATAATATTGTAATAAGATAGAATGAAATGTTTTATCATGCACAAAGAATGTGTCGAAAATGCTAAATACAGTTGAGCAACATCCTTTATGCAGCATACATTAAAACACATAAAATAACTTACACCTTGAAGAGAGTTGTCGCTGGCAAATTTGATGGGGGGGGGGGGTGTTAATAAATCCAGGATATCTTGGGTGTAGCCTGGTTTTATTGGCCTACAAGATGAAAGAATTAATGTGATTATTTTTTAGGTTGACAGTGTTGGATGCTTGAAAGAATTAGGAGGTCTTGATCTTAAATTGGAAGTGGAAGTTCTTATAGTTATTGAAACTGAATGAGGTGAAAGTCTTAATATGACATTCATGGTCTGTAGTGCTATAAACAGTTTAAAACAATAACGAAAATGATGATGATAATAATAATGAAAATGATGATAATAATAATACGGACATATATAGTGCTATATCTTGTAAAAACAAATCAAAGTGCTTGCATTCAACCTATTCTTACACATGCAACCAAAACACAAACAGTTTTAACAAATTCAAATTTACACACACACACACACACACACACACACACACACACACACACACACACACACACACACACACACACACACACACACATATATATTTTCTACACATGCATGCAAACACACAGCCATACATGCATATACATATTACAGCACAGGACTATAATTATAATATGATATTTAGACAGATTATGTACGATATATATACCTGCATATGAACCTTATTTACTTATTTATTTTTGGAAACACAATGTGTAGGCTATTATGCCCTGTACAGAGGTTGCCCTTTTATTTTTATTTTATTTATTTTAATTTTTTTTTTATACACATTCTATGTGCATGATAAAACGTTCATTCTTAGGACAATATTACCTCCCCTTTGTAGGCCATCATAAACAGTTATACTCCTTTTTATTGTTTGAAATCCCTTTGAGATCCAGATAAAAGTTTGTGTCTGATGGAAATGAAACAACAAATTTTATATAAAATTGTAGACTCTACTGTTTACCTGTTGAAACAGGGACAGGTACAGGGACAGGGTGAAACCAAAGATTTAGAATATGCCTTTTTTTTTTTTCTATTTCCGAACTGATACAGGAAGAGACACCTTTAAAGTTTGGAATTGTTAATTTTATAATATGTTGTAAAACTATGTATGCAACAGCTTTAGCTGTGAGTTAAGAATTTGAGACCTCAATAGGGATCACCCCTAACTTCTAATCCTCTTAAGTATGGAGGAGATGTGTTGTCTATCTTCCTATGTTCATGCAGTTTTCTTTTTTCATTTTTTTCTATTTCTTTTAACTAAGAGCTGGTGGATAAGTAAGAGGGAAGATGGGTAGCTTAGATGGTGGGGTGGGATAGTTAAGAGGGAAGGAGATAGATGAGGGATGGGTATAGGTAGGGAGGGAGATAAGAGAGGGAGATAGAGGAGGGGGGAGGGAGATAGGTGAGGGGGGGAGGGAGATAGGTGAGGGGGGGAGGGAGTGGGGGAGGGAGTGGGAGGGAGATAGGTCGGGGAGGGAGATAGGTCAGGGAGGGGGGAGGGAGGGGTGGAGGGAGTTGTGGCTTGGAGATATGATAAGTAAGTGGTGGAGAGTGGGGGTTAGGTTATGAGAGGGTAAGTTAGGAAAGAGTTGCACTGATAATCTTTAGTGATAACAGGGCTAATTCATCTTACACCGGGGATAATCAGTTTGTGTCGTATTGTCTGTGTAGCTGTTTTGTTGTAAGTGTCGTAAATTATACAGTAATTTGCCAGTGGCGATTTCCTTTACATTGTGAATTCTTTTATGTACATATGTACCTTGTTTATGTGTTTTCATATTTGCAAACATGCCATATGTGTAGGATAATGCATTGATTCTATATTATAAGTTGTTTAAGTTAGGGGAAGAAGGGATAGAACAGGGAGGTTGGTTATGGGGGAGGTCAGTTAAGGGGGGAGATAGGAGTAATTTAGGGTAAAGAGGGGGTAGAATGGGGGGGGGGGAGGGGGGGGCATAGTAAGGGGTGAGAGAGGTCAGGGGAGGGAGGGGACAGGTTTTGAGGAGGGAGAAGGTGAAAAGATATGGGGAGGGAAGAGGTAGGTAGTTTATTTATTAATTTATTCTTTTATATTGAGGATTATGGAAAAAAACCACTCATAGGCTTTTTTACATCCAGTTCCCCTGTGTATGTGGTTTTGTAAATTTTGTCATCTGTTCCCACCAGCACACAATGGCCTATTCTTTCAACAAACAAAATTGTAACATGTGCACAAAATGTTCTGTGTGCATTCACACACACAAGGCCTTGGTTTATAACCTCATCTGAAGGATTTTTGGGGATAATGGAGTCTGCACTGATGTTAACTCCAGGGGAAAAATCCCCTTAAACGGGATTTGAATCCATGTTGTCAGATTGTGATCGCGATGCTCTAACCACTAGGCTATCCTGTCCCCCAGAGGGGGGGGGGATAGGTTGGGGGAGGGAGATAGGTTAGGGGGAAGAGGGGGGAGGGAAGGGCAGGGTAGGTTAGTGTGAGGATTAGATTTGTCATGGTCTGTAATAAGGGGACTATATATCTTTAAATATAAAATTAAGTGGGAAATATATGGCCAATATAGTGTTTCCACATGCCAGAATTGTAGAGGAGGGTCCAAAGTATGTGTATGCCAAGAATCATACCTTCACCCTCATTTGCAGGTTTTGCCCAGTATTCTTGTATTAACCGCTGGACCAGACAGACAAAAGAGTCTGAAACAGATACACAAACGTGCGCACGTGTGCACACAAACACACACACACACTGACACGCACGCACACACACACACACACACACACACACACACACACACACCACACACACACGCTAACACACACACACACACACACACACACACACACACACACACACACACACACACACACACACACACACACACACACACACACACACACACACACACACACACACACACACACACACAAGCTGTCTCATTGGGAGTGAAAGAAAGTCCTAGAACAATGATGAAAATGGACGAACTCAGAGCCAGGAGTAAAAATTAGATTAGGATGACAGAAAAAAAAAACCCACACAGCATCAACAGTGACTGATTCCACATCATAAAAACAAAACTCTGGATACAAGTCCACTCTGCTCATTACATCACACAACCGTTGGGGGGGGGGGGGGGGGGGGGGGGAGGAAAATGAATATGTAATCAAGTGGAACAATTGTGTTACGGTTTTATTGATATCATTGCACGCTTATGCAAGCTAACATGCAAATTGATGGTATTTGACGCCAGTGTTTTTACTCGTTTTTTTGTTTTGGTTTATTTTTTTACAATTAAAAAAAAAATCAGTTTGGCGGCAGGATAGCCTAGTGGTCAGAACATACGCACTGAACTCGCGATCTGACAGCCTGGATTCGAACCCCCCCCCCCCCCCCCCACACCCTAAGCAATATCAAATATCAAGAGGATTGTCTCCCTGTAGTTAACAGCAACAGCACTGACTTTACTCCCCTGAAAGTCCTTTGGGATAAGATTATAAACCCAGGTCCCGTGTGCGAACACAAGCAGAATATCTTGCGCACATCTGAATACCCGTTCTGCCTTTCGGAAGAGTAGGCATTCAGAGCTTGTAAGAGCAGGTGACAAAAGTTCATTTTTTAAAAAAGCAACTGCATACTGGTGTTGTGTCTAGATATCATTTCTGAAGTCAGAATACAGCTACCCAAATGGAGGGGTGGGGGTGGAACTGTTGCATATACAAAAATCTCACCACAGGCAAACTGCAGAACTCTAGCTGAGGAACGAAAAAAAATCGGTATGAGACACTGAAACTGTACACACACACACACACACACACACACACACACACACACCACACACACCACACACACACACACACACACACACACACACACACACACACACACACACACACACACACACACTCACACACACACACACACACACACACTCACACACACACACACCACCACCACCACCACCACCACCACCACCACCACTACACCACACCACACCACACCACACCACACCACTCACACACACACACACACACCACCACCACCACCACCACCACCACCACCACCACCACCACCACCACCACTACACCACACCACACTACACCACTCACTC
>CM060325.1:5989641-5992141 GCA_030674155.1 Stramonita haemastoma | reverse complement strand
TCTTCCGCCTACAGGCTGGCAGATGTGCTAATGCATTTTATTTTATTTTTTTCATTTTATACCACTCTATGTCACAGCAGAATTCTCTGCGTGAAATTCGAACTGCTCTTCCCGGGGAGAGTTCGTCCCCACAAGGGCACCGCCTACCCATTTTTGTTTTCCTGTCTGCAACTGTATTTTTGTTTCCTTATCAAAGTGGCTTTTTTTTTTACAGAATTTTGCCAGGGACAACCCTCTTGTTGCCGTGGGTTCTTTGACGTGCGCTAAATAGTGATGTGTAACACACGGGACCTCGGTGTATTGTCTCATCTGAAAGACTAGCACCCAGACCACCACTCATGGTCTAATGGATGGGGGGGAGAAGTTTTGGGCCTAAACGGGATTTGAACCACCGCACACTCCGACCCGGACTGTTCGCTTTCTAGGCAGGCGCGTTACCTCTAGACCACCGATCCACCATTAGAGGTATTAAGCTCAGAAGTAAAGGTATAAAAAAAATTTAATTCCTTCCCAAAACTGCCAATCAAAGAAAATGACTTCAAGAAATATTACTCCTTTGGCCCATCTCTTAACTCCAATTGGTTGGCAAAAAAGCTCTCAGTTATGGAGTTAGCAGCAAGGCAAGGCAAGGCAAAGTTTGGCAAGACAAGGCTAGGCAAGGCAAGGTTTTGGCAAGTAATACCTATAGTAAACGGAAGCCGCTCCTCTCGTATTCTTCTTCCGTGTTAACAATTTAATTTTCGGCTTTAATTTGAATAAATAAACAGTCGTGAGATAGTCAGCGACTGGATAATATTTATTGCAATTTAGATTGCGTCCGTAGGGTAAGGCTCGGGACGGGAGAATTTAATAGCAAGTAGTCGTCATCCGAGTTTCTGAAATTAACTCCCCTCCCGAGCGAACCTTTATGAATTTTAGTAACGCCAGAGAAGGCAACAGTGTTCTTACCATGGGAGACCATTTGAAAGCTTTGCGCATGCGTGTGAATTAACTCCCATGACGGAGCGAGCCTTTATGATTTTTAGTAGCCCCAAAGAAGGCGACAGTGTTCTTTTATCAGGGGGAGAGAATTAAAAAGCGTCGCGCAGTTGTTCGAAGCTTGGCGAAAGGCATACACACCTACAAAAAGGATACTGTGTATATTTACCTCCTGTTTTTACTCTAACATTTTCTGCAATATTGTTAATGATAGTGGATCTTTCCAGCGCAGCTGATAGAGTAGTAATACGCACACTTTGAGAAAAAATGCGGCGAGAGAGAGCGGTAGCATACATGTGTGTCTTAACCACCCCTCGTTGGAGATCGAGCCATCGTTGGTATATGTAATTTATTTTCCACCTGGAATTGGAAGAATTGTTTTTGAACACACGTCCCAGCGACGATTTCCGATTTAGGGACTGAACGATTATCCGATGTTATTGTGTGTGATTAGCCTAGATTTATGTCCCCACTGTAGAAAATAATCCCAGAATTATTCGGTCCCTAAATCGGAAATTATCGCTTGGAAGTAGGCCTACGCTTAAGTTTATTAGGCCTAATAACTCTGTCCCGCGATAGGCATAGTGGCAAGAAGTCTGGGGCATGTGGTTTGGTCTTGCCGTCTAATTGACTGACTGAGAGGCAATTCATTACCCGATTCAGTCTATACTAGGAGATATCAGACAAGTTCACTGGGACTTGCATACACTGTGCACCAATTTTTAGACAAAATGTTCTATAAATCGGTTATACCCCCCGCCCCCCCCCCCCCCCCCCCCCCCCCACACACACACACACATTGACGTAAATATGTAATAATAACTACAGGAAGTTTGATACAAATCTAGCACTCAGTAGGATGGTAGTTACGGCAGTTGACGGCTGATGCAGACCCTTAACCCGGAAATTCCGTCAGAACTTATATTAATTACTAAAAGAGGAACAAGTCCGATTTATAAACCAACATATCAATGAAATAAAAATTTTAAAAACTTATGTGTGAGCATAAGACTCCCTGTGGATAGGTGTCTAGAGGTAACACACTCGTCTACAAAGTTGAGAAGTCGGAAGTTTGATCATCGTCTGAACTTGTGACATTTCCTCCATCCATTAGATCATAACTAGTGACCTGGGTTAAAAGCTTTAGCATCTTTGAACACCTCGTCTGAACTCTTGACTTTTCCTCCTTCCATCAGATCATAACCAGTTATAATTAACAATAATATATGGGATCTATTTAGCGCTGAATCTTGTAGAGCAAACAGATCTGGGTTAAAAGCTTTACTGGTTTTTCAGCACAATGTTTCGTGATTCATTCACACTAACATTTTGTTTGGAAAATTTACGTCATGTACAAAACTACCTGTGACGCGGAAATTTGACGCGGAAATCACGTCAGCACTCTGAACTCTCTGAACTCTGAACAATTTTATTGTAGAAGGCCACCGGACCCATTACAATTTCACACACTCGCTACCCCCCCCCCCCCCCCCCATCACATTAATTTCGTTCTCAGTCCTTT
>CM060325.1:5972141-5979641 GCA_030674155.1 Stramonita haemastoma | reverse complement strand
TGAAAGTTAATACTTCATACCAACTAGTTCAATAGGAAGGGAAAAGCTTCATACAACACCAACTTACTACACAGGGAAGAACTGTAAACCTTGAAAAGAACTAGATTAATCTGAATCAAAATCTACACGTGGAAAGTGACACAGATGAAACAGGGCATGGACTCCATACACTACAGCAGGCCCTTTTCCCCAGTACTACAACTGTCAAGAGTTAGCTTTAGCTTTAAACTAACATTTGTCTAAAAAAAAAAATATAAAAAAATAAAAAAACAACAACAAAAAACATTCGTCTGCATGTCTTTTCTCTTGCACAAATAGAAACACTAATAATGATGATGATATATGGGATTTATATAGCGCTTATACCGTTTTCTGAGGAATGAAGTATTTTCCGCTAGCCAGTAAGTCAAACCCCTCTTTCCCTTTAGTGTTGTTCTCTCATGCAACTGTTGTTCCAAGCAATGCAATCAATGTGAAGGTAACTAGGTTGGCAACAACTCAATATGAAGGGAAGAGTTTTATACCTAATAACACCTGGCTCAATAACAACTACCTAATAACAACTAGAATAAAGGAAATAACTTCTTTGATATCAACCAACTCATTCCAAGGAACAATTTTACTTTTTTTGACACCAACCCATATTAAGAAAATAACCTTTTACACGTGTACCAGCGAACTCAACCTGAAGGAAAGAACTTTTTGCTTTGATAGAACTAACTCAATATAAAGGGAAGAGCCTGCTAACACCAACTAAATGAATATGGAGGGGAAAACTTTATACTCTGATACAAAAAACAAAGAAATATGAAAGGGGGAGCTCTATACTTTTGTAATAACTGAATCTGAAGAAAAAAGTTTACAGTTTGATAACTATCTTGATACCAAGCTTGGAACTTTATTCTTTGAGCCAACTTGTTCAATAGCAAGGGGATAATTCTATTCTATGACACCAACTTATTTCATGGAATGAAAAAAACAACAACCCAAACTTAGTGACAACTCAAGAGGAAGGAAAGAGATCTACACTAACCAACCAAGTGACTTAATGTAAAAGAAAAAAAAACACCTTATACTTGATAACCAGTAGAATTTGAAGTCAAAACTACGTGTCAAGCTATTGAGGTAAAACGTGTAACTCTCATACATTAAGCACTTTTTCAGTATTGCCCTTATTTTCAAAGGTTATCAGTACACTGTTTTTTTTCTGTTGTTATATAGCTCCAGCGAAGATATCCGATTTATGGACTGTGGTCGCAAGCCATCCTACTTTGGTCCTGCAGAAAACTAAAAATAGAACAATTCTTGAAGCATCAGTGCTATGCAAGCATAAGGATGCTATAATCATTATTTTTCTGCATATCATCTCTTTTGCAAATCATGTCTCTATCACGGTATTCTCCGGAATAAAATATTTCCAAGCGGTCAGTACCCCCAAACCCCTCTTTCCCTGTGCTGCTGTTCCCTTATACAGCTGTTTCCCCATACCGCAGAACTGAGTCAGAGTTAAGGAATCCGTGTCAAAGAGTTAATAGTTAGGATCAAACTGGTGAAGTGTTAGGGTTTGCGGCATGGGGCAAGAACTAGGGTTAGAGTGGAGTGTTGACAGCTCCAGGGAACAGCACTACAGGGAAAAAGGAGTGTCGGGAAAAGTACTGCTCTTTCTTCAAACATCCTGCACTCAGCTTGTGCATAGTTTTCTCTCTTAAGCTGATCCCGCAAAGTCGAGGTAAAATGATTTGTTTCTGTGAAATAGGCGATGCTATACCAGTAATGACTATGGCAAAGATTTGCATCACAACAAACGTCTGAAGCCGAGTGTACATTTCCAAGAGTTTTCATTTCGTCTCTGTTTTGTACAAGTACTTCTGGTCCGAAATCATATTTAGAATTTTGAGCATTTTTGGCGCCAAAACAAAACGACGTTGTAAGCCAGTAAAAGCTTTACAATGTTCTTTCAAAAGCAATCAAAATAGAAAATTCAGCGCCGCCTGTGTGTGTGTGTGTGTGTGTGTGTGTTGTGTGTGTGTGTGGTGTGTGTGTGTGTGTGTGTGTGGTTGTGTGTGTGTGTGTTGTGTGTGTTGTGTGTGTGTGTGTGTGTGTGTGTGTGTGTGTGTGTGTGATTGGTGCCTATTGTGTTTGGGATCTAATCCTCGCCCTATCTCAGTATAAGAAAAACGTCCTCATATTACCACAAGCTGGGATATGAAGAAAATGACCTTTTACTTTGGAACCGAAAAATTAAATAGAAAGAAAAATATTATAATACATGTAGTAGCAAAATATTAAGAAAGAAAATACTTAGGAACTATTTCAACATGGAGGAAGATCTTATACTTCAACACCTTTGGTACCAACTAAAAAGGTAAAGAAAAAACTTTATACTTTGATAGCAATAAATACAAAAGGTTTTTTCCCTAATTTTGACACGAACTAATTCAATACACAAGAAAGAATGTTATAAATTGATACCAGCTAACTTATTATGAACGAAAGAAACTTTATGCTTGGACACCAAATAACTCCTCAAAAAACTTACTTTATGATTTGATGCTAACAATCACTACGAAGGGGAGACTATCATACCTTTACACAAACTGAATAGGAAGGGGGAAAACACAAAATTTAAAACTACCTCAATATAAAAGAAAAGGCTTTGGACTTTGATGCCAACTTAATAATACAAATGAAGGAATTTTATACTCCCATACCAAATAACTCAACATGTAGAAAAATATTCAATGAAAAGAAAACTTGGATACAAAATAAATGTGAAAGACATATGTTTATTCTTTGATACCAACTACTCAAATGTAAGCTAAATAAAAGTTTTATGAAAAATGATGGAACAAAAATAAAAGACCTTCATGCATATGGTAAGCAGCTAACTGGATATTGGGGAAAGAGCTTTACACCTTGATATCACCTAACTAGACAAGGAGTAAGGAACTCTACACTCTGACAGTAATAAAACAATGTGAAATAACTGTATACTTCGTAATATGCTTATTTGACATGGAGGAAACAGCTTTTGCTTTAATTCTAACAAACCTGATAAAAAATTAACTTTAATATTAAGGGGGAAAAAACTTGTACTTTGATACCAGTTAACTGAAGAAATGGCCTCTTCCTTGAATAAAAACTCACTCACCAATATAGGAAAGAAGTTTATACTTACATACAACCTAGCCCGATGGGAGGAAGAAAACTTTACACTGATGCCAACTCACTCGATAGGAAGGAAAGATTTTTATGCCTTGAAGCCATCTAACCAAAAATGAAGGAAAGATTTCTATACTTTCATACCCCCTGGTTCAATATGAAGGGAAGAGGGTATAGTTTTAATACAAACTCAGTATGAAGGAAATAACATTGATACTAGATTATGTATTAGGGACAATTTTTTACCTTGATTCCAGCGAGCTAAATACCATAAAAACACTTTATAGTTTGATTCCAACTGACCCAACATGAAGGAAAGGAACGAGACTTCATCCTTTGTTTACTACTAGCTCAATATGAAGAAAAAAAAACTTATATGCGGACACCAGCTATGAGGTTTGACATTAATTACAGCAGAAACAGAAAGACAACAAAATATCGGCGAATTTTGATATGGAAAGGGAAAATACATTTTGATTAATAGTATGCTTCACAAACTAACACATTTCTAAAATGTCACGAACTTGAATTATTTTTTTCTTTTATTTGTCCTTGCAACTAACTAGCGTGTGATAAAATGTAGGGAGAAAACTGACAGAGCTGAGTGATTTGAGGGCTATGTTTCTCCTCACAGTTTAAAACAAACCAAAAATCAGTTAGGTAGGGAGGGGGACGGGACAGCCTGATTGGTTAGAGCGTTGTGCATTGCGCTCATGATATGCTGACCCGGTTCGAATGCCGTTCAAGGGGATGTTTTCCTCTGGAGTTACATCAGAGCCGACTCCACAACCTCTCCCAGATGAGAGTATTGAATGCTGGTCTTGAGAGCCATTGTGACAAGGGTTTATATGCCTCTGTCAAATACAGTCAGTTCACGTTTGGTAGTAACACGGTAGGTCACGTCGTTTTGCTTGAGAGGATTGCCCCATCGCTGACCCATGTGTCGTCAATTTTCTTCTTCTTTTTTAAGTTCCTGGCCATCCATGCGATCTCAGAGCGTTCTCCAGTCAGGTCGTGGTTGATAGAGATCCGTGGCGTGACAGCGGGACCTCCGGCTCGTGGTGCTGAAGATGAGGAGGGAAGAGGGGCAGGGAAGGCCAGTCCGCGCCTGGGAACAGGCTTCCCCACATCCACAGCGGCAGCCTCTTCCAGGCCGCCATCTGCTCTGTCGGCCTTGTAGCGGAATGTAGAACATTTTAATAGGATAGGGCGGATCCTGGTGTCTCCCTCAGACTGCCTTTTGCCGATGCGATGGCTTCTGTCAATCATCTCATCTGTCACCTCCATGTCCACCTCTTTGAAGATTTTTTTTATGACTTCATGGTGGACTCTCCCCTCACCTCTGGAACTGAGGTAAATCCGCAGGGAGTTTCGTCTTCCGTACTGCTCCAGCTCGTCCCTCTGTCCTGGAGCTTCATGATCTGTCGATCCTTGGAGTCCATGGAGGCCTGCAGATCCTGGATGGTGGCGCGTAAACCTTGGATCTCTCGGCGTAGAGGATCGAGGACCTGTGCAGCCACCGCCTCGGAGATCATTTCAGGATGTGTGGATCTCCCAATACTGCTTTCAGCTCCTCTGTTTGTGAAGCGTTTGGGAGAGCAGCCTGGCACACTGCTAGAGTGGCCTTCCAACAGAGTGTGGAGAGAAAGTCTGTGACGAGGGTGTCGTCGTTGTCATCAGCAGCCACACTGTCCTCAGAGGTCAGACAGCACCTCTTGTCCGCCTCATCCTGCAGAGGCCATGATGCTGGACAGCTTCTTATTTTGCTGGTTTGACATCTTCGTAGCAAGGAGCAACAAGCATTTATGGTATGGCTCTTCCTACAATTTCAATGTATCCACACACAGGTGTATCCACACACAGGTGTAGAAACCGAATACTGTTAGTAACTGCTTGATACCGCGTGGAGATTGTAAACAAACACACAGGAGTTCATAGGTCAACAGAATAACGAGACCAGACTGTCATGACACACTGGTAAGCATACGTGTGCATCCGTGCATTACGCACCAGGTCAAAGGTGGAGCAAAATCACATGAAAACTGTCAACACACAGGTGCCAACTGCACATCAGCACGACAAATTTCACCTCAAGGCATAAAGTGCATAAGGTCGGTTTACCTGGCCAGCAGCAGCAGCGTTTTTTTCATCTTTACACAGAAAATAAATTGGAATTTCGATTTTGAAATAACAAATTGTTATATAACTCACCAAAGTGAGTCACAACCAACTCGAGCTTCAGTGTTTAATACAGCACACACACTTACCACACTGCTGCGCCACTATGAAGGTGCACACTGATACTAAAACATAGCATATAATATTGGTTTTGCTGGGAGCTCACACTCCACGTCTCACACAGCCCCCATCTTCAAACACTATGTTGCCGTGTCCTCAGGCGTTGAAGTACCTAGGACGGGAACAGTCTTGATGACGGAAGGATTCTGCACAGAAAAAACTGACATTCAAGATTAAATGCGTGCACACACACAACAAATAACAAAGAAGAAGAGACAAGAAGAGAAGAGAGAGAGAGAGAGAGAGAGAGAGAGAGAGAGAGAGAGAGAGAGAGAGAGAGAGAGATCCAAGGTAACAATGCAATGAAAAGTAATTATTTTTTAATATCGGGAAGGATAAGCTCATGGTGCATTCTGCTCTCCTGTTATGGAGGTAACTTGATTTCCACAGGAAATATACCACAACAAACGACATACTTGCGATGTTTGCACGTCCGAACGGGCACGGTAATGTCTCACCGACACGACGGACGTGAGCGACGCTGATCAGACATGGAAGCGACCTGAGAGACCCGACACGAGGAGAACGACGCGACCCAACCGAAGAGCGACGGAAGAGACGGCAAAATGACAACGACAACGGGTTAATGTGTCGAAGCAAAATTATAGCCACTTCACTGGACAGTGGGGTGGGGCAGGCACAAAACATATACACAATAACAACATAGTTACATCAAATCCCACAAGTCCACTGGCATGAGATTCCAACCGGTAATGATTCCAGCAGATACTGATAGTCGTTACATGTGTTGAGTGTTCCATTGAAGGTTTTGCGTAAGTGTGGTTGAAGTTCTACACGGTAAGGATTCCTAGAAAGCTTTCCTTTTGTCAGCAGTGTCTCCTCAGTGCAGGCTTTGTTTCATTTGAGCATGCTACTGGTGTGTCTAGTTTTGCCATTATTCAGCAGCCTTCAAGAAGTCACGTGTCAAAGAACACATCACTAACAATTTCTTCATACTTTATACCCAGTCTCATTCATGCTGGACCTTCCTGTCCAATCAATTGCTGCTCTTGGCCCACTAAATGTCTATTGCTGGCTCCCCTGCATACAACTGCAACTATCTTCTGCCCTTACTGCATTTTCCACATCCTTGTTAATGCACGGTTTCTCATCTTTACACAATCTTCAGTTATTTTTCAGTTCGTATACCCTGATTACAAACCCTAACCAGCTCTGTCTCTCACTTCATTCCCACAAGCACAGATATTACTGCAAGAAATTGTCACTTTTTGTTTGTCTATCTCATGTTTTTTCATATCAATACACAATTTATTTCGGCCACTGCTTGAGGAGGGAGGGTAATGATCTTCACACATAAACACATCATTGCTATTGCTATTATGGTGGCTAGCATCATAATATAAGCTGGGTGGGGTGGGTAAAAATAAGCCAGAGGGGACGAAGCCTGTTCATTATTGTTTTCTTCTTTATTTGTTCTGTAGGCTGCCGCTCTTCTTCTGTCCCTTGTCATCTGAGATGGGCACTTCTTTCTATACGTTGTGTTTTGAACAGGGTAACAAGGGAATGGCCGGCACTGTTACCTGTTAAACGTAGGATGACAACAGTCTGATGTCCTCCCTTCCACCTTGAATGATGACAGCTTTTGTTCGTGCAGTGCAGCGTTTAGCATGCATTCCAAGGTTGCTGGAAGTCCATGCACTGGCATTTTGAGTTCAAACAACAAGCAAACCACAAAAACTCACACACAGCTGGAGAGAAAGCGTCTTGCTGGCAGCCAAGCAAGGGAAGCCACTGAGAGAGAGAGAGAGAGAGAGGAGAGAGAGAGAGAGAGAGAGAGAGAGAGAGAGAGAGAGAGAGAGAGAGAGAGAGAGTTACCTTTATAGGGAAACATATGCACATGCAGAAAGTAATTATTTTTTAAGTAATGGGAGGTAATGCTCTGGTGGCGATGTGCTCTCCCTTTGGAGGTCAGCTTGAATTTCGCACAGAGAAATTTACCACAACAAACTACACTATGCGATGTGATGCCACGCCGAACGGCACGGCACTTTCTCGACCCGACACGCGGCGACGCGACCA
>CM060325.1:5954641-5967141 GCA_030674155.1 Stramonita haemastoma | reverse complement strand
GGGCCTGTTTTGCATGCAGGATTTTGCCCTTCAGGGGCCTGTTTTGCATACGGGATTTGTCCTTCAGGGGCTTGTCTTGCAGGTTGCTGCCATTCGGGGGGCTTGTCTTGCATGATGCAGCCCTTTAGTTAAAGTCTGTCACGAGCCTAAGGCTCATCAGGCCGGTGCTTATCCCGGTTTCTGTGGCGTTAAGCGACTGGGTATAGACTCCCCCCTGGATAGGACGCCAGTCTATCGCAGGGTTAACCCCCAACCAAGGTTGGTACCCCTTTTACACCTGGGTGGGGTGAGAAAATAGCCGTAAAGTGCCTTTTCCAAGGGCACAACGCCATAGCCGAAAGCTGGGATCGAACCCGCAACCTTTAGATTACGAGTCCAACACCCTAACCACTAGACTACAGCGGCGGCAATGCAGCCCTTTAGGGGCTCGTTTTTCCAGACTTTGCCCTTCAGAAGCTCAACCCTTCAGCGCTGTGTTCAAGCATTGCTCCTTGTCTCCGGTTGTTACCCGTCCTCCCTATCGGTCTTACATAGGTCAAGTCAAGTCATGTGGGTGAGGACAAGTCCACTGGGCCCTGTGCTCCAGCATCGTGCTGCTGGTGTCTTCACAACCTGCAGTGGACAGACAGATCCAGGAGAGTGGAGATGACCTGGGGAAAGAAACCATGAGCAACTGGCTACTACAGATCCATATCACAATATCCATGGCAAAACTTTTGAGAGGTCGCTGAAATGTTTTTTTTTTTTAATGATTATGGTTTTTTTATTATCTACACTTAGTTCCATGATCCTGTCTTTTTATTGTCTATTTTGGCAGATCCTTTGGAAATATGAAAAAAGTCTTCTGACGTGAGTGCAAGATGTCCTACCAAAAGGTCTTTTGACATGTGTGTTCGTAAGATAATCCAGTTTTTTTTTTTTTATCATCTGACGTATGTGTAAGATGTTCTATGAAAAGGTCTTCTGGCGTGTGTGCAAGATAAATAAAATGAAAATAGAATAAAATTAAATAGAAAACCAATATGGTACAGATCATAGACTACAGCCATGAGCACCTCATTGCCTTCTATCTAGGATTGTGGTTTTAGCGTTAAAAATTAATTCTACGAAGAGAAATATTGCGCTCGCAACCCGGTTCGATTCCTGGTCGAGGGGATTTTTCCCCTGGAGTTAACATCAGTGCTGACTCCACCCTCCCCAAAAGTCCTTCCGATGAGACTATAAACCGAGGCCCCGTGTGGAACGCACGCAGATATCTTGCGCACACGTTAAATCCTGTTCCGCTTTTCGCAAGAGTAGGCCATCGTGTGCCGGTGGTAACAGATGACAAGATTTACAAAACTGCATACACACGGGGACTGGATGTAAAAAAGCACACGAGTGCTTAATCCATTATCCTCGATATAAAAGAATAAATAAAATTTAAAAAATACATTAGCATGCATTATAGATATCCCTCCCTCAGTTGAAAATTTTTTTTCTTCAAAAAATGTTTTTGATCTCTACATTTCCCAGTACTCATTTTCGACAGAAAGATTCTTACGTTAGCTTTCAGACATTTTTTTTGTAACGAACAAGTAGGGTACTGGTTTCAGGCATTCATTGTTAGGACATAGTGTCTTAACACGATTTTCAAAGACAACTTTACAACTGTGGGAAATCTAACCAATAATTATACTTGTGGTAGTAAAAACAACAGCACTCCTCTGATGTAAAAGTTAGGTCATGCAGTACTGTATCACAACCAAAACAAAATGAAAAATGGGTTTACATTTATGAGATTGCCCAGATTGTTTCTTTACCATTTTAAAATAATTCTCAGCTACTCTTTACTTATTTTTCTTTTATGTCAAGGATAATGAAATAAGCACTCGTACTTTTTTTTACATCCAGTCGCCGTGTGTATGCAGTTTTTGTAAATTTTCTTCGGCACTGTCTGCTGAAGAAATACGTGTACCTTTTTAAATGCCGTTTCAGAAACACATCCAGTAACTGAAATAAAACTACAAGTAACCATATGAAAAAATATGGTGGATATTTTTCCTTTTTTTTCTTTTTTTACAGAATTGGGAAGACATTTTTTCCCGTAAGCTACACCACGTTGTTTTACATACCTTTTCTCTGGAATCTGTGGCCATGATGATGGTAGGGAAGGGAGACTGAAGAGCAGAGTGCTGATCTTCCTCCCTCAGGGGATGCTGCTGCAGGCATTTCATGTTGAGGTTTGTCTGGTCCTTGATGTTGAAGGTTTGTGTGGCCCTTGATGTTGAGGTTTGTGTGGTCCTTGATTGAGGTTTGTGTGGTCCTTGATGTTGAGGTTTGTGTGTCCTTGATGTTGAGTTTTGTGTGGTCCTTGATGTTGACTTTTTGTGGTCTTGATGTTGAGGGTGGGATGTGAAGTTTGTGTGATCCTTGATGTTGAGTGTTTCATGTTGAGGTTTGTGTGGTCCTTGATGTTGAGGTTTGTGTGGTCCTTGATGTTGAGGTTTATCTGTCCTTAGTTGAGTTTGTTGGTCTATGTTGAGGTTTGTGTGCCTTGATGTGAGGTTTGTTGGTCTTGCCATGGCAGGTCGCCTGGCCACCCAGTTTTACCTGAACAAAAAAACCACGTAAGTTCATAAGGTAGGTGAAAAATTATACAGCGATAATTTTTTTTAAATCTCAAAGTATGAAAATTTACACCCATGTTATGACAATGACAGTTTTACTCGTTTCTATTCTAAAGCAGTGTAAAATAACTTCACAACTGAACTGAATTCAAATAAATTGAAAATTGAATTGAATACCACTTCCAGTCACAGCATATTTATCTGCGGGCAATTTGGGCTTCTCTCTCAGGGGTGAGTGCGTTGCCACAAGAGCAGTACCACTCCAAAAAATGTCCTTTTTTAAAGTGTATTAGTTTCCCTATGAGAAGGGCTTTATTCTACAGAATTTTGCTGGAGATCTCTTTCTTGGTGTCGTGGGTTCTTTTACGTGCGCTGAATGTGTGCTGCATGCAGGACCTTGTTCACCATCCGTTCCGAAAGACTTGTATGCAGGCCACCACTCACAGTCTAGTGGACGGGATAAAGTTTCGGGCAATAAACGGGATCAATCTCTAGACCATCGATCCTCCCAATTGCCAGTAATGGACAACATTAATGACATCATTGATAGGAGCTGTAGTAAAAGATTCATATCCTAGAGTCTCTTTAACACACGAATAATTACATGCAACGTTTTTATATTCAGATATAAATTATTTACGTATTTACTTATTGTCCACATTTCTCTGTCAAGATGAAGCCAAACCCAACTCATAAATGTAGAGTCGAGCAAACTTAACTGCGCTGACAAAAATGTTTAATAGCAGCAAGTGCAAAAATTAACTACAATAACAACAACACGTTAAAACTTGTTCCGTCTTCCGGAAGAGCAGGCCGTTCTGTGGCGGAACGGATATTTAAAAAAAAAAAACCCGCATGTACACAGGTGTGTTTAGACATTATTCTTGAAGTCGGAAAGCGACAACCTTAGCGGTGAGCAAAAATGGTCGCATATGCAAAATTTCATCTTCAGTCAACCTCGAGCGATGAACCCCCCATCCAAAACGAAAAAATAAAATGCTAAAAAGAAATGATAAAATTCCTTAAACAACACATTTGTCCATTTAACTTATGAGTTCTTGTGTCACTCAACATTCTAAAACTTTCAGCAAAAAATTGCTACATGTCTTAATACAACACATTTGACAATGTTGATTAAAGATGCTTCCTAGCAATCCATTTAAGAAAGATCTTTCAGAATCTTTCCATTTCCAATCTTAACATATTTGAGAATTTGAAGAAGGTCAGCTGTAGGTTAAGAAGGGGTTAAGATCTTAAGCTCACACTAAAAACTTCCCTTAACTCTTGCTTTAACGTCCTAATAAAACAATCTTGCCTTGAAAGTCTGGAGTGTGTGTGTTGGTGTGTGTGTGTGTGTGTGTGATGTGTGTTGTGTTGTGGGTGTTGTGTGTGTGTTGTGTGTGGTGTGTGTGTGTGTGTGTGTGGTGTGTGTGTGTGTTGTTTGAAGGATGCGTATTTGTGACAGTACCAAACCATTTTGGTTCACGACACAGCTGTTTCAATCAGTTTTCAAACCACGGAATAGGCCTGGTTGGTTTATGACACAACTACACTAGATCAGACTCTCAGCCCTGGTCCTTGTGAATGCGCCAAATCACTCGCTGCACTCAAGATAACATTTCTTGGCAGCAGTTGTCATGAAATTCACAAAGCAGGGATTTCCCCCTAAGTTTTAAATAAATAAGGAAGATTAAAGGCCCGAAACACTTGTTTGAAGGGGGCTTCTCCTCTGAGGACTCTCTGCTGCCATGCTCTACGCGAGTTTCTTACCACTATCGATACCTAATGGCCTACTTACTAAGTAGCTACTTCTAAATAAAAATTACTCACCAGTGCTGCTCTTCATCATAGTCTTTCTATAAAAAAAGACAAAGGCAAAAACGATGATGTTCAAAATCCCACATTTTGCTTTCCCAGCTGTTCAAGTGGTCCACACTGCATGCAGATGTCAGGCGGTTTGAAATGGCAAGAGAAAAAAAAAAGAAAAGAAAGAAACAAATCAACTCACCAGAACTGGCAACAGAGACACGATTTGCACGTGTGTGTTGTGTCGCTAAAGTGTTTTCTGTCCCTAGCTGGAGTAAGACTTTCAATTGCAAAAACCTGGTCTTAACAATGTATCTGGAAATTATTTCTAAACTGCCGGGCACTTCGTTTTCTATCAATACACTTGAAAAACCCACCCAAAATGATGGCCATAAAAAGATACTTTATATAAGATAAAAGCTATGTCGAGACTGCAAACTCAAAACGTGTTCAAGACTCCTTGACTTACCGAGGACAATCTGTTGTTCTACTGATATGCACGTTCACAAGAAGAATTTCAGATTTAGATTCGTTTGTTTTGTTATTTGCAGTCTGTGCATTGACAGCCCATCTGGTAAAGGAAAGGGAGGTTGTTTCAAAACCCAGGGAGAAGTTCTTACCTCTCTTGAGCATATTCATTTTAGGATATAGACCACTTTAAGACACAAGGCATGCACAACAATGTTCAGTTCAAGGTATTGTTCAGCTACTCACGAATGTTTTACCTTTGGGTTTTTCTTTAAACAAAGGCTTATTTTGGGTGGTGGATGTGTAGGCTACTTTCAGCAATGTTCCTGCTGACTGTTTCTCTGTCTGTCTCTGTCTCATACATATCAGAGCATATTATGCATGTATTCAGTGGGGGGGGGGGGGGTGCGTGCGAGCGTGCGTGTGTTTGCGCGCGCGTGTATGTGTGTGCGTGCGTACATGTGTTGTTAGGACAGTACGCGTCAGTACAACATGACAATTTATGTGATGAAGAGGAAAAATGATTTAAAAAATTAATGATGCTGAAGCAGATCTCTTAGAAAACAAAACCACTCAAACAAAGAAACCAGATCTTAGGTGTATTAAGAAATGACTGCATCTTAGGCCCAGTGCATTCGTCTGTATCTACACCTCGTATCATGTTTAAGAGCACATTGCCCAGAATACCTACAGGCGCACTGGTCATACGTCTGAAAGTGCGCCCATAAATGATCCTCATCATTATCATGTTGCTTTGAACTTTTGGACCAGTGCTATTCTATTTTTTGTGTTTCGTGTGGCAACTGCCCTGCGCTGATCTGTGCTGTGGTGCATCAATTGTATATTTTCATTGATATTATGTGTAATACTATGTATTGTTGCCTACACTTTACCAGCTTTCGTTCCGACAGACTTGCTAGATTCAAGCCAGGCTGTTCTCTTTGTGGCTGTGGTATCACCACAAGAACAGCACCACCCATATTAAAGATGTTAGTAAAGTGTGTATGCCTATAGTAGAAAACTCTCTTGGTGCTGTGGGCTCTGTTACTGCACAAAAGTCGGGGTAGGATGAGACTCCAACCGGCCTTTTGTCACATCTTATTTATCTGCCCGTTATTTTTGAGGGTGTGTATGGGCAGGCACACCTGTATTTGTGACACTGCACCACATAGGGAGTCACCTTTACACCAGAGGTCAGTTTTTAGTTATTGGCATGTTAATAAAATGGCTATACAATACCAAAAAGCAAATTGAAAATCGGACAGTTTTATCAAGTTATTACAACTGCTGGAAATGGCAACATGAGAAATTTACAAGTTAGTAGGTGGCCAGAATGAGGACTTGGCTATCTTCACAACATCTTTAAAGACAAAAGGAAACAAAATTATGACTTGATATTTCACTTCAATGTGAAATAAGTGCTAGAGTTTTATAATCAATAAAAGTCTCAAAATCCACAGCCTCACCCCCACCTGCCCAAAATGCCCCCTAGTAGAAAAGTGGGTTATGTGCTAAGCGACTCATTTCGTGGTGGAGCGTCACATTTGTGTTGGCCTTCTTTGTGTGGCCACGGCCCTGCACTGTGTTGTGTTGCATTACACTTTACCGTGAAGTCGAAGTGCATGCAACCGAACGTTTTCAACCACTACCCAAGAAAACAGAGCATCGACAATTCACAGGTGTGTCTCTAAATAGAAACACGACGCTCTGATTGTCGCCCCTGATCACATGGGAGATAATCTACTTACCACCCCATCACACACACACACACACACACACACACACACACACACACACACTTGCACACACACACTTGCACACACACTTACACACACACACACACACATATATATATATATAGATATAGATATAGATATATGTGTGTGTGTATGGCTGATAGTATGGCATATATATATATATATATACATATACATATATATATATTATGGCATATATATATATATATATATATATATATATATATATATATATATATATATATATATATATATTATGGTAGTGGGGAAGAGGAATGGAGGGGGTGGGTGTTATTCAAACATTCCTTCTTTGATTTAGACTTCTGTTCCCTTAAATTAATGTGATAGATCTATTAGACCACAAAAAGATCCTTTATGTAATTGTGTTACATTAAGAGAACGTGTGTTGTGTGTGTGTGTGTGTGTGTGTGTGTGTGTGTGTGTGTGTGTGTGTGTGTGTGTGTGTGTGTTGTGTGTGTGTTGTGTGTGTGTGTGTTTTGTGTGTGTGTTGTGTGTGTGTGTTGTGTGTGTGTGTGTATATGATGTGTGTTATATTGGTTTGTGTGTGTGTGTGTGTTGTGTGTGTTTTGTTTGTTTGTGTTGTGTTGTGTATGTGTTGTTTTTGTTTTTAATTTGTTTTATTCTGTCTGTGTTTGTGTATGTATGTGTGTGTGTGTGTGTGCGCGCGCGCGTGTATGTGTGTGTGTGTGCGCGCGTATGTGTGTGTGTGCGCGCGTGTGTGTGCATGTGTGAGTGTGTATTCGTTTGTGTGTGTACACGTGCTCGTTCGCGCTCCAGTATGTGTGCATGTATGTATACACATGTGTGATTTGTGCGTGTGTGCGTGCTTATGTGCATACATACACACATTTAATCCCCCGTGCAGTACCCGGGAAGTTTGCTAAGCAAGCTGAGAATAGGACTGCTGTTCCCTGCCAGGCATGTCGTAAAAGGCGACTAAGGAGAGTCTCACTTGTCAGGTCAGGCTTGCCTGCTACCAGTAATCCATGCTAAACTGGTACTACCTGTCGTATGTGGGGGAAGCACACCCCAACAGAAAAAAGCCTGGTCCTCCAGGTTGGGGGCTGGCCCTCCAGGTTGGGGGTTGGGCACAGGGCCAACAACCCTGTCTCGTGAAAAAACAGTAAGTTACAGAAACAGCAACAAAGAAAAATACTACTTCTGTGTGTGAGGGGCCTTCCGAGCCCAGTGAGGATGGAATGAATGCTGGTGGCCAAAGCCGAGAGGACGTTGCCAGCAGGATAAGGATGGACCTGAACACCACCAAAACCAAGATCAGACTAGGACATTGGAATGTCAGAACAATGTATGAAACAGGCAAGCTGGCACAAGTAACATCAGAAATGAGACGATTCAAGCTTCATGTCCTAGGTGTGAGTGAGAGCAGATGGACTGGATCTGGGAGGATGAAAACCACCACTGGAGAAACCGTCCTCTACTCTGGGAGAGACGACAACATGCACCACGAGGGAGTTGCCATCATCCTCAAGAAAGGTGTAGAGCGATGTCTGCTAGAATGGAAGCCAGTAAACAACAGAATTATGAGTGCCAGATTGAAGGGCAGGCACATCAACATCTCCATCATTCAGTGCTATGCACCAACCAACGACGGTACCAAGAAGACAAAGAAAATTTCTACAGCCAGCTCCAGACAGAGACAGAAAAAACCCACGGCACGACCTTCTAGTCATCGTGGGGGATCTGAACGCTAAGGTCGGAAATGACAACACCGACTATGAACGAGTCATGGGGAAGCATGGCATGGGGACCAGGAATGACTATGGAGAGAGACTGGTAGAATTCTGCGCCATGAACAACCTGGTGATAGGAGGGACCCTCTTCACGCACCGTGACATCCACAAGCTGACCAGGAACTCGCCAAATGGAAGAGACAGGAACCAGATTGACCACTTGATGATCAACGATGTATGGCGACGCTCCCTTCTGGACGTGAAGACCATGCGCAGTGCGGACGTCGGAAGTGACCGTCACCTTGTGACAGCAACCATCCAGACAAAGTTGAAGAAGACTGAAGCCAGGCCAGCCACTGAGGCACGCTTTGACACCCAGTGATTGAGAAGCAACACCATAAAGGCTGACTTTGTCTGTGACCTAAGGAACAGATTTCAGACCTTACAAGACCTTACAGATCAACAGGACATAGACTCAACATGGAAGCATATTTCCACGATATACACAGAGAGCAGCAAGTCGACGTTAGGCCACCGAAAGAAGAAGACAAATAAAGACTGGATCCAGCAGGAGATGTTAGATGCCATAGAGGAGAGAAGACAGATCAAGAAAAGAATGCTGCAGACAAAATCCCCACGACTACAAGAGAGACAAGAAGAGATGTATAGAGAGGCTAACAAGAAAGTGAAGAGACTTGCATGCCGCAATAAGAGAGATGCCATGGACCAACTTGCAGCTGAAGCGGAGGAAGCGGCAGCAAAGGGGAGCAGGGAAGAGTCTTCAGGATCACAAAGCAAGTGTCTGGCAAGTTCAAGGGGAGCACAGGGGGTCCAGTCAAGGACAAACAGGGAAAACTGCTGACAACTGAGAAAGAACAAGAAAATAGATGGACCAAACACTTCAGGGAATTTCTCAATCGACCATCTCCTGAAGAGACAACGGACATTCCAGAAGCTGCAGAAGACCTGGACATTGACAATGACCCTCCATCAAAAGAAGAAATAGTGGCTGCGATCAAGACACTCAAAAATGGCAAGTCGCCAGGCCAGGACAACCTTGATGCAGAACTGTTCAAGGCCGATCCTGAGCTTGCAGTGACCATTCTTCAGCCACTGTTCACAGCCATATGGGAGGGAGAAAAAGTACCTGATGACTGGACCAAAGGGGTAATTGTCAAGATCCCCAAGAAAGGAGCCCTGAACGACTGCAATAACTGGAGAGGAATCACCCTTCTGTCAGTACCAAGCAAGATACTGGCCAAGGTCATCATCAGAAGAATGTCAGATGCCGTAGACAAGTCATTGAGAAAAGAAAAAGCAGGGTTCAGAAAACAAAGAAGTTCTGATCAGATCTTCGCACTACGTACCATCATTGAACAGTGCACCGAGTGGCAAAGGCAACTATATGTGAATTTCGTTGATTTTGAAAAGGCCTTTGACAGTATTCATAGGGACAGCCTTTGGAACATCCTACGACACTATGGCATTCCATCCAAGCTGGTAAACCTGATTAAGAGCTTCTACAACTGATGCTCAGTAGGCCGTAGTGACACACTCTTTGAAGTCAGGACAGGTGTAAGACAAGGATGTGTAATGTCAGCAGTTCTCTTCAATCTTGTCATTGATTGGGTCATGAGGCAGACAACAGAAGACACTCCAAGAGGGATCAGATGGAACCTCTTCTCAACTCTTGATGACTTGGACTTTGCAGATGACCTGGCGCTACTATCCCACACACACCAACATATACAGGACAAAACCAGCAGACTTCAAACCTTTGGACGGCAAGTGGGGCTACGAATCAGCACCAAGAAGACAGAGACAATGACGCTAAATGTTAAAACACCAGCCCCTGTGAAAGTAAATGGAACAGATTTACGCCAGGCGGACAAATTCACGTATCTGGGCAGCAGCATCAAACCTGAGGGCGGCACCAAAGAAGACATCCACAGCAGACTGGGAAAGGCCAGGAATGTGTTTAGGGAGATGAACAACATCTGGAGATCTCCTCAGTACGGTACCAACACCAAGCTGAAGTTGTACCAGAGCTGTGTTGTGTCTACACTCCTGTATGGATCTGAATGTTGGAGGATGACCGAGACGGATCTTGCCAAACTTAGATCCTTCCACACCACCTGCCTCCGGAAAATCCTTCGAATCTTTTGGCCAGAAAAGATTTCCAATGAAGATCTACTGAGGAAATGCAACCAAACTGACATGGGCACCATCATTAGCAAACGAAGATGGAGATGAATTGGGCATATACTCCGGAGAGACACACAATCTATTGCAAGAACAGCACTGCACTGGACCCCAGACGGCAAGAGAAAGAGAGGAAGACCAAGAACAACATGGAGGAGGACAGTGGAATGTGAGATGGAAACCATGCAACACTCTTGGAGTTCATTGGCCAGGCTGGCCCAGGATAGGCAGAGGTGGAAAATCTTTGTTGCTGCCCTACACACCACTGGGTGTAAAGGATGATGATGATGATGATGATGATGACACACATTCAATGATTCATAGTAGAACGCTTGTATAATTTTTCTTATCTGTTCGCTGGTGTGTGTGTGTGTTTGAGTGTATGTGTGTGCGTGTGTACGTGTGTACGTGTGTGTGCGTTGTGATAAGTGTGCGTGAATGTGTGTGCGTTCAGTGCCTGTGTGTTGTGTGTGTATGAGTTAGTGTGTGTGTGTGTGTGGTGCGTGTGTGTGTGGTGTGTGTGTGTGGTGTGTGTGTGTGTGTGTGTGTGTGTGTGTGTGTGTGTGGGGGTGTGTGTGTGTTAGTGTGTTGTGTGTTAGTGTGGTGTTAGTGTGTGTGCGTGCACCTTTGACTGTCTCTGCATATGATACAAGAAATAAAACGAACAAACAAAGAAAGAAACAACAACAACAAAAATCACCTCCACCCCCTTAAATAATAAAGAATCTGAAAGAACCCAACTTTACGTCCAATAGTTTCATCTGTCCCTTGTCAGTCCTAAGCCCAATTGTAAACCCACATGCATTTGTTTATCATGGAAAGGGAACTGAACAACTCAAACTAAAACAAGAAAAAATACAAAAGTTTGCCAAGAAAGCTTTCATACTAAATTGTTATTTCCAGCATAATCACATTATTAAGCAATATTTTGTCCAAATGACATTAATTCAAACGTTATATTGCGCAAATTGCATACTGTACCGATGAGTACTATTATATTTCGACTTTTGTTTGTATAAACAAGAACTTAAACAAACTATGGTATTAAAAGTCCTTAATTTCAAACATTACCAGCAGTCTTCTTCCTGTGCAAACGCAGATGAAAATGGAAGTCTAAAAAATTATGTCTCCCTGTATAGTTCCTCTGTAAGCAGGATGTTGCTGCCACATCCCTCTATTATTAGATTAGAGACTAGGATTTACAGAACCCCCATCTTTCGCAATCGCCAGCAGTAATCATGTACAATTGGCCGGTTTGTGCAGGGTCAAAACAATGTAGCCTGTAGCCACTTTGCCTCTACCTGCTTCAATCATCCCCAGATAGACATTTTGGGGAGGAAAATTGAAATCAGAAGTAAATGAATTTGCATTGCCAGTAGCGGCTATCGTGTTCTGGGCATTCCAGGCAGGGTTGGGATGGGTGAGAACTTTGATAAACCGAAATGGTTTTTGTAAATAACTACTTAAAAATCAATCACAGCCACATGGTTTATTGTAACAGTAAAGTATATGCTATAAAGAGTCTCCACATACCAAAAAGTGAAAAAGTGAAAAAGTGGCCGATAGCCGCTTCTGGCAGGCAACCCTCGTATTGTTGATTGCCATTTTGAGCAAAATGCGCCGCGCTGCCGATATCTTTCTTATACACACACACACACACACACACACACACACACACACACACACACACACACACACACACACACACACACATACACACACACACACACACACACACACACACACACACACACACACACACACACACACACACACATACACACACACACCACGCACGCACGCACGCACGCACGCGCGCGCGCGCCTCTTCTTTGTCATCTTTCATAACTCATTGACCTTACATTTTATTGGTTTTTTATTTCGATTTTTTTTTTGGTTCTGTAGTTGTATAAGCAGGCAGGTATCCTTCCAACAAAGTCATTGAC
>CM060325.1:5929641-5952141 GCA_030674155.1 Stramonita haemastoma | reverse complement strand
CATCAGTGCAGATTCTACTCTCCCCAAAAGTCCTTCGGATGAGACTATAAACCGAGGGCCCGTGTGCGAACGCACGCAGAACACCTTGCGCACACGTAAAATCCTGTCCCGCATTTCGTAAGAGTATGCCCTTCTGTGCCGATGGGAACAGAAGACAAGATTTACAAAATTGCATGCACACGGGGACTGGATATACAACAAAATAGCACATGAGCGCTTATTCCATTATCCTCGATATAAAAGGATAGATGAATAAATAAATAAATAAATAAATAAATAAATATGAAGACCTAGCCAAAAGTGAGGAACAATGCAGCCTATGTCTGTCTCTGTGTGTGTCTCTGTCTGTCTGTCTGTCTGTCTGCGGGCAGCTGTATAGCCTACCTGGCACACACACATACACACATGCATGCACGCACAGTCTAGTCAGTCAGTCAGTCAGTCAGTCAGTCAATCCTTGATGGACCCGGGGGTGTGCAGGGGGCTAAGTGTGGGAAGATGGATCCTGGCAGAGACAGCGGACCGTCATTACGTCCCTGCCCCCTGGGGAGTCAGGCCGCTAATGGAGACGAAGCAGAAAGACGTCACAATTCGCGGAAAAGGCTCTGTGTCGTACAGAGGCGGACACATTTTTTTTTTTTTGTACTGTAAGTAAGGCAGTACAGAGCGACAAGGAAAAAAAGGCTGTAGCTTTCTGCAGAAAGATCATGCTGAGCCTAATACCATACAGCGCATCGGTCTAGGGCACCCATGACTCAACACACTTTCCAACATTCTTTCCATTATCCTTGATATAAAAGAATAAATAATAAATAAATAATAATAACGTCATGCTTTCATTCATCGTAAACACTTGAAAACTTTCATCTGCATTCTGTGTATCGACTACTTATTTACGTTCAACAATATTCACATTATAATTATGCTCCAAATTACCATCATTTTCGTACAAATACAACTTCCACCACTGTCTCCTCACTATATATGTGTGCAAGTTTATTTAACAAGCAGCACTGATCTGCCACATAAAACGAATACTTTTATCTTCAAAACTGTGCTTTTATTTACTTTTGATTCAATGCGGTTTTAAGTGTCAAATAATTACACGTCAATATTATTGGTATGGCACGGTTGATCTGAGTCCACTCAGAGTCTGACTAACCTTAGAATGGCTTCACAGTTCTTTATCTCTTCGTACTAAGCTCTCTGGTTTTTCTTTGTATGATTTGCTTTGTTTGTTTGTTTGTACCCACTACGCGTACGCAAGCAAACACGCGTGAACACACACACACACACACACACACACACACACACACACACACACACACACACACACACCACCACCACCCACCACCACCACCACCACCACCACCACCACCACCACATCACACCAAAACAACACAACACAACACAGCGCGCGCGCGCACACACACACACACACACACACACACACACACACACACACACACACACACACACACACACACACACACCACAACACAACGTGTCTAAAACCTGACCACAAAGCTTACGAAGCAGAGCCTGTCAGGTGAGCGAGCGGGCTGACGGACAGACAGTGGACAGTGCAGCCACAGCGGAAAGTTGTTTGGTGCTGTGACTGATTGATCCGACAGCCAGCAGTAATGACCAGCAGATGGATCTGACCTCCCCTGTCCTGTCCCGTCCTGTCCCGTCCTGTCTTCCCCCATAAGCTTCGCTGACTAACCGCCTTTTTCCTCTTTGACAGATCATCTCTCCTTCTCCTTTCCTTAAGGCGCTGACACAGGAGCCGGTTGAACCGTAGGTTTGGAGAGGCTGGGGGAAGAAAGGGAATCCAAATGGGATCACCTTTGAGTTGTATCCATTGTCAGCGTAGCCTGTACTGACCCTGGGGCCAGTCTTACGAGGAAACAATGCCAGAGATCTAAAACTGACATCAAGAGGCTAAATTGGGTTTGGTTAGGAAGAAAGACAGGCTAAGGACAACTGCTGAAAGTCTTCAGAGAATGGTCCCTTTCTGGCTCGTAGGAAATCTAAAATAATGATGGTGAATTTTCATCGTAAACCTAGTCTGTTTCTAGTCTGTCTTCTGTCTGCGAGGTTACAAAATGGATTCAAGATCTGCCTTAAAGCTGCTTGTTAAAGGAGACCAGTCCGTGCATTCAGTGGTCTGACAGTCTGCTAATGCCTTCTGTTCAAAATCAGACAGAGATTCGCATCATAAACACGGCATCAGGTTCCACTCCACAGTTTAGGACTGGCCAGCATCCTTATGACAGTCAGTACTCTAGTACTTAGCCTGTTCTCATTTAGCAATGGCGTCTTCTTGTGCAACGACAACGAATCTTGATGATTCGAAGACAAAAGTACTTGATATAGTTGTGTCCAGCTTTAAATGCTATCTATCTATCTATCTATCTATCTATCTATCTATCTATCTATCTATCTATCTATCTATCTATCTATCTATCTATCTATCTATCTATCTATCTATCTGTCTATCTATCTATCTATCTATCTATCCCCTAGTCTGGTGACAGTGGGGGCATCCCTGAAGACTTGGCAACCAGTTCCCTCCATTCCTCTCTCTGTTCATAGTAATCTTGATGATTTGAAAACAAAAGTTCTTGATATAGTTTTATCCAGCTTTAAATGCTATCAATACTCTAACTGATAAGACAGTGTCATTATTATATAACTGCTTTTTGAGACTGTATTTGCAACACCACTTGAATGTAGCTGTAAGTCAGTGAATCACAATGTCTGCCTGGTAAAAACAGTCACTGAGGCAAGGGCTCACTATTGGTGGGTGAGCCTTGGATTATAGTTCTCTAGCCCAGGAACCAAAACGAATGATGAAAATTAATCCAGCTAAATGATGGTAAGTTTGCCAGACAAGTCTATCTATAGTAAGTTTGTGTGACAAGTCTATGGTAAGTTTGCCAGACAAGTCTATCTATAGTAAGTTTGTGTGACAAGTCTATGGTAAGTTTGCCAGACAAGTCTATCTATAGTAAGTTTGTGTGACAAGTCTATGGTAAGTTTGCCAGACAAGTCTATCTATAGTAAGTTTGTGTGACAAGTCTATGGTAAGTTTGCCAGACAAGTCTATCTATAGTAAGTTTGTGTGACAAGTCTATGGTAAGTTTGCCAGACAAGTCTATCTATAGTAAGTTTGTGTGACAAGTCTATGGTAAGTTTGCCAGACAAGTCTATCTATAGTAAGTTTGCCAGACAAGTCTATCTATAGTAAGTTTGCCAGACAAGTCTATCTATAGTAAGTTTGCCAGACAAGTCTATCTATAGTAAGTTTGCCAGACAAGTCTATCTATAGTAAGTTTGCCAGACAAGTCTATCTATAGTAAGTTTGCCAGACAAGTCTATCTATAGTAAGTTTGCCAGACAAGTCCATGTATGGTAAGTTTGCCAGACAAGTCCATCTATGATAAGTTTGCCAGACAAGTCCATCTATGGTAAGTTTGCCAGACAAGTCCATCTATGGTAAGCTTGCCAGACAAGTCTATCTTCAAGCAAACACTGTCTGCCTCCACTCCTCCTACCTCCCCTTTTCTGAAAGTAAATCTGTACATAAGTTGACTTATTTTCTTTCTTTCTTGTTGACCTCAAAAGTCTAATACTACGTAAGTTGTACTTCTGCAGTTTGTCCACTTCAACTATATGTATAGAGGACAATGTATTCAGACATAGAAGGATGGGGGGATAATTTTTAAAATAATGATACAAAAATACAAAAACTGCTGTCAAAACTACAACAGAGAAACTTTTCATGTGGTATGTACAATTGTTGCATATTTTGGTGAACATTTAGTTTGATCAATTATTTTGGGGGAGCTCTTTATACATTGCAAGTGATGGAAGGCGAAAGAGAAATACGGTTGTGTTTGGCGATTGTTTGCAGTTTGCCGTTTGTTAAGGGGGGAAGGGGGGAGTTAGGTTGGGGGGAGGGGGGGTTGTGAGTGGTTTGGGGTCAGGTTTTTTGTGCTGTTGTTATTGTTGTTGTTATTGGTGCTGCTTACCTGTTGTTTTTCAGGGGAGGATAGACTTGTGTTTGTCTTTATTCAAATTTAGGTGTTGTGCTGTCATGGTATTGGCTGGAGTCGACTGCTCTGGATCGTATTTGGCAGAATGGGGTAAAGCGTCACTGTCCAGGCGGAAAGAGGGGACTGTGGTATGTTACGGTCAGATTTTGGTATGGGTAGAGTAGGGTGATTTACTGCATATGGCATGCAGATCAGTGCAGAGAAAACCCAGCTGATGACAAATAGTGCTAATGGCATCAGCAATGATGTATTTATAGATGGTAAGAAAATCAGAACCGTCCATAGCTTCAAATATCTGGGTGGATAGTATCAGATGAAGGATCAAAACCTGAAATTCTCCCCAGGATAGCCCAGACCACACCTGCGTTGACCAAACTTAAAGTCCTCTGGAATGATAAGAACATCGCCATCAGCTTCAAGATCAGACTGATGCGTTCCCTGATCATGTCCATATTTCTGTACGCATGTGAAACATGGACCATAACCGCAGACATTGAAAGAAGGATACAGGCAATGGGGATGAGATGCTTCCGCAAACTCCTTGGCGTTTCATACAGAGATCACATCACTAATGAAGAAGTGAAAACTAGAATAAAGAATGTCATAGGTCCAAATGAAAAGCTCCTAAATACAGTGAAAAAATGCAAGCTAAAGTGGTACGAGCACGTCACACGATCATCTGGACTGGCCAAGACAGTCTTACAGGGAACAGTAAGGGAAGGGAGACGCAGACAGAGGAAACGATGGGAAGATAACATCAAAGGGTGGACAGGCCTTTGGTGGAACGACCTACTACGGAGGGCGGAGGACCGTGGGGAGTGGAGGAAGCTGGTTGCAAAATCTTCATTTGTGCCCTCACGGTCCCCGGGACTATGGGACAGGTGAAGGTGAAGGAAGAGTAGGGTAGAGTAGAGTGAGGTACAATAATAGAGTTAGGTAGGGTAGAGTAGAGAGAGGTATAACAGAATAGAGTAAGGTATCAATCAAATCGAATCAAATCAAATTCTATCATTTCGAGGATAATGAATAAGCACTCATGTGCTTTTTTTACATCCAGTCCCCGAGGTAGGGGAGGGATGCACGTCAGAAGGGAATAAGGTAGGGTATTGAAAGGGCAAGGTAGAGTGAGGCATGGAATAGAGTAAGGTCAGGCGCCGCTCTTAACATGCTGGCCCCTAAAGAAGCTGAAGTCTCTGAAACCTCGCTCCCCTACAACCGTATAGGTTATGGGGACACCTTTACCTTCAAGGTTGGGGACGGGATAATTCAGTGGTGAGAGCACTCACTTTCCCCAAACTAAGGTTAAGCAGCATTGAACGTGGTTACTAAGTGGATAGGTGACCGTTTGCGTGCCTTGGCTTCAGTACAGTCCCCAGTTCACCCGACTGTAAATGGGTACGGGTACCTGCCCTCTTTCGGTACAGTGAAGGTAAAGCAGCGAGGGAGAGGAGATGGGCGCCGCCTTCAATATGCAGGCCCTTAAAGAAGCTGAGGCCTCGGATATCTCGCTCCCCAACGATCGCATGGATTATGGAACACCTTTACCACTTTTACCTTCAGGTAAGGCAGGGTAGAGTGTGCAGGCTAGGTAAGTAGGGTGGGGTGAGGAAGCATTTCAATCGTGTGCATGCTATCATCTGAAGTGTATTCGAACAGAATAAAAACAGTGGGGGTAGGGAAGGGGAAGGGGGTAATTGATGTGTGAATGTGACTTCACTGCCCTTCCCTCTGTCTGTCTGTCTGTGTGTCTGTCTGTCCTCTTCACTCCCTCTGTTTTGCTCTGCTTGTGTCTCTCCAGAAAAAGAGAGAAAGATGTGAGATTACTCTCTCTCAGATGACAAAATTTATAAAACTGCACACACACAGGGACTGGGTGTAAAAAAGCACACGAGTGCTTATTCCATTATCCTCGAAATAAAAGGATAAAATCAATCATATCTCTCTCTCTCTCTCTCTCTCTCTCTCTCTCTCTCTCTCTCTCTCTCTCTCTCTCTCTCTCTCTCTCTCTCTCTCTCTCTCTCTCTCTCTCTCTCTCTCTCTCTCTCTCTCTCTCTCTCTCTCTCTCTCTCTCTCTCTCTCTCTCTCTCTCTCTCTCTAATCAAGGCAAGGGCCGGGTGAAAAACAGAGGTTAGAAATACTTAACTTGTAACTGTTGCAAAATAAAGGGGAAAAGATCATTCTGTAATTAGACATCCTGCAGGTAATTTTCGTTATTCTATTTCATTTTGTTTATTTATTTACTCTTTGATTTCAAGACTAATGGAATTAAGCACTCATGTGCTTTTTTTACATCCAGTCCCTGCATGTATGCCATTTTGTCAATTTTGTTATCCGTTTCCCTCGGCACACAATGGCCTACTCTTGCGAAAAGCGGAACGGGTTTTAACGTGTGCGCAAGATGTTCTGCGTGCGTGGGTACACGGGACCTCGGTTTATAGTCTCATCCAAAGGACTTTTGGAGAGAGTGGAGTCTGCATTGATGTTGTCGCCAGAGGAGTCTGTGTGTGTGTGTGTGTGTGTGTGTGTGTGTGTGTGTGTGTGTGTGTGTGTGTGTGTGTGTGTGTGTGTGTGTGTGTGTGTGTTTGTGTGTGTGTGTGTGTGTGTGTGCGTGCGTGCGTGTGTCTGTCTATCTGTCTGTCTGTCTGTCTGTCTGTCTGTCTGTCTGTCTGTCTGTCTGTCTGTCTGTCTGTGGCAGACTGCAGGCTGATATCACTGACACAAGACACCACACCACAGCCACAGCACTGGATTCCTCTATCATACAACCACAGGACGCCATTACCACACAAATTCCAAACACTCCTCCTTCTCCTCCTCTTCCTCTTCTTCTTCTTCTTCGCCAAAGCCAATAATTGGTCAAGAATGGACGAAAGCTCAGACCACCACGCCTGCAGAACATTAGGGGAATGTTGCCTAAAGCAATCTCCTCCGTTCCAGTGACAGTTTGTGACTTAACGAATTACAGATGCTCTTCGTCTGTTTTGTGTCCAGGTTCGAAGGTCAGACAAAGTTCAAGTGTTTTTTTTTTTCTTTAGTTGCTGTGGATTTTTGTGTTGTCTTGAATATTTTCTTAGTTGATGTGGATTTTCGTGTTGTCTCCAAAATTTTGACTTTCTGTACTTCCATCTGTGTCTTCTATCGGTGCAAGGCGCAAGGGAAAGTTATGGCGGCCTCGTTGGTTTTAAGCGTCAGAAAATTGACCGTTGTACGTGACTTCTTTTTTTAGCAATCGGGAAGAGTTTTATGACTTTTGTTTTGTTTTGTTTTATTTATTTGTGTTATATCACTTTATGTCACAGCAGATTTCTCTGCGTGAAATTCGGGCTGTCCTCCCGGGGAGAGCACGTCGCCTTAAGTGCAGCGCCACCCTTTTTTTTCTTTTTCCTGTCTGCAGCTGTATTTGCTTACCTATCAGAGTGGCGTATTAAATGCTGTCTTGTTTATTATGGGGCATTGTGTACACACACACCACACACACACACACACACACACACACACACACACACACACACACACACACACACACACACACACACACACACACACACACACACACAACACAACACAACACAACACACACAACACAACACACACAACACACACACACACACACACACACACACACACACACACACACACACACACACACACACACACACACACACACACACACACACACACCACACACACACACACACAGAAGCATCCACACGCGCAGCATCCACGAATAAAACCAACGTGATCAGTATCTCACACAAGATTTTATATATATATATATATATTATATATATATATATATATATATATATATATATATATATATATATATATATATATATGTATATATACATACATACATACATACATACATACATACATACATACATACATACATACATACATACATACATACATACATACATACATACATACATACATACATACATACATACATACATATGTGTGTGTGTGCACGTGCGCGTGTGTATGTGTGTGTGCGTGGGTACGTGTGTGTGTGCGTGCGTGTGTGCGTTTGTGTGTGTGTGTTTGTGTGTATGTATATATACCGCAATAAACATGTCTAGGATCCGCGCTAGGTGGCACCGCTATGACAGACGAGCGGTCATCCTGACAGGTCATTTGTCATCACAGGGGTCAACGGCAGGAGCTCAAAGATCAAAGGTCCGACACCCACTCCCCGGCAGAGGGGAATGTTGCCACTGACTGTGGCTTCTTTCTGCCTGGCCACCAGTATCCATCACTGAATAATCTAACAGAAAAGTGTTAGCCCCTCTCCGATAGTTTATCACCAAATCGTGTCACTGTCAGAAATAAATCAAATTATGACGTGTATTATACACTTGGACCAGAAAACAACATCACTTATAATTATAGAATCTGGAAGAAAGTTCAATCACTGTCAGAATAACTCAAACTATGACATGCATTATTCATTTGGACCGGAAAACAACATCCCTTATGATTATAGAGTGTGGAAGAAAGTTCAGTCACTGTCAGAATTATCAAATTATTTAATTATTTTGTTTGGTTGTTTGGGGTTTTTTTTTGTTCCTCAGCTTGACCTCTGATGTTGGGGAACGGGATAGTCTGGTGGTCAGACTGATGTGCATTGCGCTCGTGACCCAGGTTCGAATCTCGTTCAAGAGGATTTTTCTTACTGGAGTTAACATCAGTACCGACTCCACTCTCCCCAAAAGCCCTTCCAATGAGACTATAAACCGAAGTCCCGTGTGTGAACGCACGCTGAACATCTTGCGCACTCGTTTAAATCCGTTCCACTTTTCACAAGAGTTGGTCATTGTGTACCGGTGGGAATGGATGACAAAATTTACAAAACTGCATACACACGGGGATTGGATATCAATAAAGCATATGATTCCTTATTCCATTATCCTCGAAATAAAAGAATACTTTTTTAAGTTCATCAATGGTGACATTAAAAAAAAATTGCATATGCTACCACTTTAGTCCACCATGAAGGTAGCCACATTCCGACTTCAGGGATGTATGTTGTGTACGTTCGAGTTTCCGTAGCCCACCAAACGCTGATATAAATGACGGGAACTTTAACATGCATTTTTAATCCTCTGCATGTGTGTATGTATACAAAGGGAATTAAGCCACTGGCAGGTCTGCCCTTGAAGTTGACATAGGAGATCGTTCAAAAAAACACCTTTGATTCACCAGGCGCCTCTGAGATTCGAATCCACGATTTCATGAACCCACAGGATTGAGGTCGAACAGTTTAATCCACTTGGCTATGTCACCTGTCATTAAATGCATCACAGAAAGTTGTCAGAAAGGAATAATGGTCTTTGAGGCTGAGAGATTTTATCCAATAAAGAAACATGGCCTAAATCATTTCCATTTATGTTACTGGGTCTGTGATAACCTGGAAGAATTGATGCAGAATTACACCATGAGAAAACAAAACACAAAAAAACCCTAAGAAATGAAGACCAACAAAATGGGGGGGGGGGGGGGGGGGGGCTATAAATAATATGATTGGATTGGATTGGACCAACCAAACAAGTCCAGGTGGCATGATTCTGTCAGTGTCACTCTGGACATGCTCAGGCAGTGGCTGGCTGTGACTGTACGGGTTGTTGAATAATCAAGCTATGGTCTGTCTGGTACTTTTTCTCCTTTCTTTCGTGCTTCTCTCTCTCTCTCTCTCTCTCTCTCTCTCTCTCTCTCTCTCTCTCTCTCTCTCTCTCTCTCTCTCTCTCTCTCTCTCTCTCTCTCTCTCTCTCTCTCTCTCTCTCCCCTCTCTCTCACACACACACACACACACACACACAAAACACACACACACACACACCCACACCCACCACTACCACTACCACAACCATCACCACCACTAACCACCCCCACCACCACCACCACCAACAACAACAACAACACCAATGAAGTCCACAAAATAGGCTGAGGCATGTATATGTTTGATGCCCTGCATGGTTTGTCATCTGGTTTCTGTCTTGTCTCCTCCCTGTTTACAAAGCAGGTCGTTCAACTCATACGACAGCAAGACAGAGAAACAGGACATGGGGGTGGGGAGAGAGAGAGAGAGGGGGGGGGGTGCAGAATGAAAGAGGAGGAGGAGATGGAAGATGTCGATTTAGAAGGGGAAAAGATGGACGACTTGATTCATGATTGGAATGAAAGAGAGGAGGTCACTCACCTACCATTGGTTGCAGCTACTTCCCTTTTCAGGGTTGTTTTTGCGCTGTGGACTGGAGAATATGGACAAAACGTCTTGTGAGGAAGAAAATAATTGAGGGGGAAAAAACTGTGTTGATTCCTAGTCATGTTTATGGGCCCTGAGGATGACATTGAATTTTAGGTTAGGTTTTAGCTTCTTTAGAAACAAATAATTTCCCTGATTTTTTTTTATTTTAATTTTTTTGTAAATTTTTGAGTCTTTGATAAATCATTGTGGTTACCTGCACTCGTTTTTTCCTCCACTAATTTTTCCTAAAAAAAACAAATAAGAAAACAGCAAATAAACCCACATATAAAACGGTAAATTATTGTCTTCGAACAAAAAATATCTTGTGTGTTTTGTGGCTTTTTCTTTCTTCCTGTTCACCTAATATAGGTCTAGTTATATCTGTTAAGTTGAAGTCTGTCCCCAGCCTAAGGCTCATCACGCCGGTGCTTATCCCGGTTTCTGTGGCGTTAAGCGACTGAGAGTCATAGACTCCCCCCTGGATAGGACGCCAGTCTATCGCAGGGTTAACCCCCAACACAAGGTTGGTACCCCTTTTACACCTGGGTGGGGTGAGAAAATAGCCGTAAAGTGCCTTTTCCAAGGGCACAACGCCACAGCTGAAAGCTGGGATCGAACCCGCAACCTTTAGATTACGAGTCCAACGCCCTAACCACTAGACTACAGCGGCGGCTAGTTCTATCTGTAGCTGATGATTTTTTGTTTTGTTAATTTTTTTCATTGCTTTGATGTCCATTCTCTTTTGGTTTTGCATCAGCCGTGAGTTCTCTTTTCACCAAAGATTAGCATTGTCGTCGGTCTTCATTATGATATTACTTATTGTGTTTAAGGACCGTTTACTATCATTGTTGTTGTTATTGTTAGTATTGTTCTTGTTGTTGTTACTGTTATTATTATCATTATTATTGTTATCATCATCATTATTGTTGTTGTTGTTGCTACTATTACTGTCGTCGTCGGTTGTAGTAGTAGTAGTAGTAGTAGTAGTAGTAGTAGTAGTAGTAGTAGTAGTAGTAGTAGTAGTAGTAGTAGTGGGTATAGTGGCGGTGGTGGTGGTGGTGGTGGGGACGGTGGTGGTAGTAGTAGAAGTAGTAGTGGTAGTGGTAGTAGTTGTAGCAGCAGCAGCAGCAGCAGCAGCAGTAGTAGTAGTAGTAGTAGTAGTAGTAGTAGTAGTAGTAGTAGTAGTAGTAGTAGTAGTAGTAGTAGTAGTCCCAAGCTTCCGAACACTAAGAAGGAAAAACAAAAAAGGCTTGTTAGCCATCAAGAACAATAACGATATCGGGCCTCGAGGTAACACAAGCACCCTAAAGGAAAAGGAAATAAGAGAAAAGGAGGGGATGATCCACTGATAAAACTATCAGTGGGCAGACTGCCAAACAACTTTGTTGAAGAAAGTAAAGGGGGTGTCACACGAAGCTAGTTGCCAGGTTGGACACACAGCAAAATAATGAATATGTCTGGGCAGGGAGGTTGGACCAACACCAGTTTAATATGTCTGGGCAGGGAAACCGGACTGCCGATGTTTATCCATGTGCCCTGGCCAGGAATCTCCTGGCAAGAAGACAAAGTGCTATGAGTACGTATGTGCAACAAACTGCTATGAGTGCGCAACAAACTGCTATCAGCGCGCAACAAACTGCTATCAGCGCGCAACAAACTACTATCAGTGCGCAACAAACTGCTATCAGTGCGCAACAAACTGCTATCAGTGCGCAACAAACTGCTATCAGTGCGCAACGAACTGCTATCAGTGCGCAACAAACTACTATCAGTGCGCAACAAACTACTATCAGTGCGCAACAAACTGCTATCAGTGCGCAACAAACTGCTATCAGTGCGCAACGAACTGCTATCAGTGCGCAACGAACTGCTATCAGTGCGCAACGAACTGCTATCAGTGCGCAACAAACTGCTATCAGTGCGCAACAAACTGCTATCAGTGCGCAACAAACTGCTATCAGTGCGCAACAAACTACTATCAGTGCGCAACAAACTGCTATCAGTGCGCAACAAACTGCTATTAGTGCGCAACAAACTGTTATGAGTGCTCGACAAACTGCTATCAGTGCGCGACAAACTGCTATCAGTGCGCAACAAACTGCTATCAGTGCGCAACAAACTGTTATAAGTGCTCGACAAACTGCTATGAGTGCGCGACAAAGTGCTATGAGTTCTGTGGCTGCCAACAAAGTGCTCTGAGTTCTGTGGCTGCCAACAAAGTGCTATCAGTTCTGTGGCTGTGCATCACCCCACCCTGGAAGCACCCAAACCTATCTTGACTTAAGTTACTTGCTTGCTTGTAAAAAGGTAAAAAGTAAAGGTGTTCTCATAGCCTAAGTGGTCAATTGGGAGCGAAATGTCAGAGACCTCAGCTTCTCTAGGAGCAAGCATATTGAAGGCAGCGCCCATCTCCTCTCCCTGGCTTTTTTTTTTTTTACCTTCCCTGACCCTAAAGAGGGCAAGTACCCATTTACAGCTGGGTGAACTGGGGGACTGTAATGAAGCCAAGGCGCGCGAATGGTCACCCCATCCACTTGGTAATCACGCTTGATGCTGCTTAACCTTAGCTTGGGGAAAGGGAGTGCTCTGAGCACTGAGCTATCCCGTCCCTGTGCTTGTTTGCGTGTCTACATTTAAAGGGTCTTGTTTGTCTGTTGGGATGAAAAGAATCACCTTGTCCCAGTGATGCCATTTTTCCTTTGCGGTGATTTGACAATTTTATTTTCATTTTGAAATTTTTTCGTGTTTTTTTTAAAGGGGTGGGGGTGGGAAGACTGTTGGGTTTGTTGGGGTTTGCTGTTGTTGGGTTGTTTTTGTTTTTGTTTTGCTTTGTTGTTGGGTTTTTTTTTGGTGATTTTTTTTTTTGGGGGGGCGGGGGGTAGAGGGCCACTTTTTCTGGAAGAGGGGGGGGGGGGGGGGGGGTCTTTTGTAAACCATTCAAAGTTTAACTTTGGCTGTTTCCTAATTTTGGTAACGTATTTAAAAACAGCTATACAGGCAGACTTCTCATCCAGTGTGTACTTCGTGTCTCACTGCCATTCCTAGGTGGGATAAAATGCGTTAGAATGCCTCCTGATCATGTGGGTGATCCCATAAGTGTTAAGCTGGGCAACACATGGCAGCAGCAACAACAACAGCAGCAGCAACAACATCAATAACAACAACAGCAACAACAACACCATATCTTCCAATACTAATAAGTATGCCATGGTCTTTTTGAAGGTGTTTTTTTACGTGTTAAAAGTGGCATTTGTTTGTTTTAGTCTGACTGAAATGCAGTTCTATGCATTTGCTGTACTTATCTAAGAGGCTGCCTTGCCTTGCAATGTTTCACTGTGTGCTGTGTGATCTGTGTCTATCCACTCTAACGTTCTCCTCAGATCTAGCCTGATAAAGTCTTCTTGAGGCTGGATATTTTTAAAAATTCATTTTATTCTTTTATTTCGAGGATAATGGAATAAGCACTCATATGCTTTTTTTACATCCGGCGCCCGTGTGTATGCAGTTTTTTTCAATTTTGTCATCCGTTCCACCGGCACACAATGGCCTAACGTGTGCGCAAGATGTTCTGCGTGCGTTGGCACACGGGACCCCGGTGTATAGTCTCATCGAAGGACTTTTGGGGGAGTGGAGTCGGCACGGGTGTTAACTCCAGAGGAAAAATCCTCTTGAACGAGATTCGAACCGGGTCAGCAGATCACAAGCCATCACTTTTTGTGTCTGTTTGTTGTTGTTTTGTTATCAGTTGTTACTGGCACAAAGTGGCCACTCTTTCGAAAGGCGGAACGAGCACATCACTCTGACCACCGAGTTATCCCATTCCCCTTTATCCTGGTAAAGTCATCTGGAGTCTGGATCTAGCCTTGTAAAGTCATCTGGAGTCAGGATCTAGCCTTGTAAAGTCATCTGGAGTCTGGATCTAGCCTTCTAAAGTCATCTGGAGTCTGGATCTAGCCTTGTAAAGTCATCTGGAGTCTGGATCTAGCCTTGTGAAGTCATCTGGAGTCTGGATCTAGCCTTGTAAAGTCATCTGGAGTCTGGATCTAGCCTTGTGAAGTCATCTGGAGTCTGGATCTAGCCTTGTAAAGTCATCTGGAGTCTGGATCTAGCCTTGTGAAGTCATCTGGAGTCTGGATCTAGCCTTGTGAAGTCATCTGGAGTCTGGATCTAGCCTTGTGAAGTCATCTGGAGTCTGGATCTAGCCTTGTGAAGTCATCTGGAGTCTGGATCTAGCCTTGTGAAGTCATCTGGAGTCTGGATCTAGCCTTGTGAAGTCATCTGGAGTCTGGATCTAGCCTTGTGAAGTCATCTGGAGTCTGGATCTAGCCTTGTGAAGTCATCTGGAGTCTGGATCTAGCCTTGTGAAGTCATCTGGAGTCTAGATCTAGCCTTGTGAAGTCATCTGGAGTCTGGATCTAGCCTTGTGAAGTCATCTGGAGTCTGGATCTAGCCTTGTGAAGTCATCTGGAGTCTGGAGTTCTGTGGTTGGCTGACATGACTTGACGACTCTCTCTCTCTCTCTCTCTCTCTCTTCTCTCTCTCTCTCTCTCTCTCTCTCTCTCTCTCTCTCTCTCTCTCTCTCTCTCTCTCTCTCTCTCTCTCTCTAAGCACTGAGAAAATTCTTTTCTTATACAACAATGCCTATCCGATTACAAAAAAAAAAAAAAAAAAAAAACAGGCGATGATTGAACAGTCAGCAACATTGAAGTAACAAGAGTATGTCGTTATCACGTGTACACTATAATTGAAGTGAGCTAAATCTGTTGAATGAAATTAATCCGCTTGGGACAAAGCCTCTCAAGCTATAGGCCTATCATTCTGTTCCCTGGCACGATTTGGGAATTAACTTTTTTTTTTTTAAATTAAACAGAAAAAAGAGGGAGAGACAGCTGCAGGAACGTGACAAGTGAGCGGTGAGAAAAACGAGGTGTAATGATTACTAAATGAGCGTGGCATGCAGACCGTTATACAAGAACGCTGCCTCCAAAACCTCCAATCCTGACTTACTGAAAATGAGTTGTCAGATTGACTCTCGCTAATTCCTCTAAAGAGATAATAAGGTCGTGGCTCTCCTGGCGCGCGCGCGCACGCCCGTATGTAGTAGTAGTAGTCTTCAATTGTACGTCCTGCCACATACAGTGATACCGGACTGGGTTTGGGGAGGGGAAAAGTATCAATAAAACAAAAGAAAATAATTAATTAATTAATAAATATGAGCATAAACATATGAGTAAATAAATCAAGATAAAGAATGAAAACACAGTTACCCATATGACAAAAATAAAGTAACAATAAGAGCTAAAACACTGGTGAAATTCAGAGAGAAAGGGAGACAGTGACAGAGAAAATGGCTGGGAATGGAAGGGATTTAGATAAAAATAAAATTAAAAATTGATGACGTGTGTGTGTGTGTGTGTGTGTGTGTGTGTGTGTGTGTGTGTGTGTGTCGTGGCGCGCGCGCGCGCGCGCACGCGCGCGCGCGCGCGTACGTGCGCGCATATTCGTTTACGTGTGGGTGTGCGTGCATGTGCTTGTGTGTGGGTGGGTGTGGGGTGTGGGTGCGTGTGTGCGTTCGTGTCTCTGTGTTTGTACTCATGTATGTATGTAGTTATGGCTGAAGATATCCTCATTCTATTAAGCGAAACTGTGTGATAACCATTAACAACGGGAAAAAGTAAAATTCAAAAAAGAAACAACAACGCTATAACTACAACAAGTGCCCAATGGGCACTTAACAATAAACTCTTAGCAATAGCAAACACTAAATTGATATTATCTAGAACTTGTTCAAGGAAAGTTTCAGAAAAGCTAGATAAGTAATGTTTTAAAGTCTTGCATTCAAGTACAATATTATTGTTTCCACATAAGCATTTAACATCCTTGCTAAATTTTGTGATAAAAGCGTTTAATCGAATTCTAAAAAAAAATAAAGCCTCAAGCTGTCTTTCTTTGACAATATTTCTATAAGTCTTTGACTGATGTATGCTTTCATAGACACTTTTGTCCTGGTTGGAACCCATTTTGCAAACCGTTCTTTGCTGTATTATTTCAATAAATTTATTTGAGGATGCTTTTTCTAACATATGGTATCCTTCTTGGATAGTTAAAGGAATACGTAACTCAATGTTTCCACTTTTTTTTTTTTTTTTTTTTTACAAACGCCCGTATGTGTGCGTGCGTGCGTGCGTGCGTGTGGGTATGTGTGTGTGTGTGTGTGTGTGTGTGTGTGTGTGTGTGTGTGTGTGTGTGTGTGTGTGTGTGTGTGTGTTTAATACCGACATTTCTTTTCATTTGTACTGACCATGTAAGCACAATAAAAAATATCCATTGTCCAAGTGGCTATCAGCCCTTCACTGTACAAGGGAGACAAACGCTATCAACCAATGGACTAGGTAGCGGTTGTTTCCCTTTGGTCATTACGCCCGTAACTTTCTCCATTAAAAGGCAACATTGAATGTGTTGTTCACCCAGGTCCTTCAGCTAAACATCATCCGTTATCATCCTGGTATTATTTTTCTCAGTGCCTGGGCTTTATCACAGTTTCTGATTAAACCATTGACGCTGGGGACAACAACGAAGTGAGAGGCTGTATGATCAGTGGCTTTCCCACTCATGGAATTCCACTTTATAGCTTAGTCTTTAGTGATGGACTATGACTCTCTGACTAGGAGGCTTGACTTGCACAGCCCTTATGTGCTGCAGCCCTGGGGGCTGGTTGGCCTTTGGAGAACATCTCCAAGGCTGTCTGTCCTTATGCTCTCTTGGCCGAGAGAGTGGGTATGTACTGTGGGCAAGGCATCTCCACTATAATCGAATTTCTGCCCAGTTTCCGAAACAGCAGCTGCCTCCTCTGCTGTTTAGGAGGTCATCGTCGAACACAACGGACAAACAAAAAACAAACAAATATATATAATTATACCATTTTTATATTTCTCATCATGCAATAAAATTCCAAATTCCAATACTTTATTTTCTCAACACCAAAAAACAGAGAAATTCACGCGGGTTACAAGCCACACATAAAAACAATAAGCATACAAACACAATATCACGAAAAATTCCACAACATAGTATTCAAACATCAGCTCGCATCCATCACAATATAAAAAACACCCACAACATTTAATCAGCAATACCTCAGCCAGTCATAAACTCATACAAATAAATTTCCAAACATTCCTGTGCGCACCAGTACGCCCACGCAGCCACACACTCACACACACACACACACACACACACACACACACACACACACACACCACACACACACACACACACACACACACGCACACACAACACACACACACACACATTAGAAATACTGCACACATGCGCACACATTTTCATGACATAAAACATTTTGTAATTAAACCATATTGTTATAACATGTTGTATAATAAGACAAAGTCAATTTGTTGAATACTGTTCTACTAAGACATTAAACAGAGTCTAAAAGTCGTCCCTGCCTTGCACTCTGTGTGGCTTTGTGTTCAGCCAAGACAGACACTAAACAATCAGTGCATGGAATAGCCTAGTGGTCAGAACATTGCACTCGCCATCTGACGACCCGGGTTCGAATCCCGCTCAAGGAGATAGGCTATTTTTCTCATCAGTGCAGATGCCACTCTCCCCAAAAGTCCTTCGGATGCGAACACACGCAGAACATCTTGTGCATACGTTAAATCCTTTTCCGCTTGTCGAAAGAGTAGGCCATTGTGTGGCGGTTGGAACAGATGACAAACTTTACAAAACCACATACGCACGGGGACTGGATGCAAAAAAAGCACATGAGTGCTTATCCCATTTAAAGGTTTGGGGTTTTTTTAAATGGTAAAGGTGTCCCATAACCTACACAGTCATAGGGGAGCGAGGCATCAGAAACCTCAGCTTCTCTAGGGGCCAGCATATTGAGGGCGGCGCCCATCTCCTCTCCCTCGCTGCTTTACCTTCCCTGACCCTAAAGAAGGCAGGTACCCATTTACAATAAATAAATAGGCCTACTATTGCTACTACTGTCTGTCTGATTTCATCTTTTCACTCTAAAGACGGACACTAAGCAATCAGTGTGCTATTACTAAGTGCCATCTCTTTGATTTCCTGTTTTCACTTACTGTCATGCGCATTCCAACTCCTCCCACCTGTCCAAGAGTAAGCATTGCTATGGCTGAGGCAGGGGGGTAGGGGGGGGGGACACAAACATAGGCGTACCCAGCCTGCACCTGCCTGGAGAGGGACAAGCTCCGCTAGATCCACCTTCCCCACCACCACCACCACACACTGCTGAAGACTGGTTCAGTGCAATGGTCTTGAGGTAACGCGCCTGCCTAGAAGGCGAAAAGTCCGGGTCGGAGTGTGCAGTGGTTCGAATCCCGTTTGGGCCCAAAACTTGCCCCCATCCATTAGACCATGAGAGGTGGTCTGGATGCTAGTCTTTCGGATGAGACGATAAACCGAGATCCCATGTGTTACACATCATTTTTTAGCGCACGTAAAAGAACCCACGGCAACAAGGGGGTTGTCCCTGGCAAAGTTCTGGATATAAAAAAAGCCATCTGATAGGGAAACAAAATTAATACAGGTGCAGACAGAAAAAAGAAGAAAAAAATAATGGGTAGGTGCTGCACTTGTGGTGACGCGCTGTCTCCCGGAAAAGCAACCAGAATTTCACGCAGAGAAATCTGCTGTGACATAAAGTGCTGTAAAATAATAATAATAATAATAATAATAATAATAATAATAATAATAATAATAATAATAATAATAATAATGATAATGATAATGATGATGATGATGATGATGATGATGATGATGATGATGATGATGATAATAATAATAATAATAATAATAATAATAATAATAATAATAATAATAATAATAATAATAAATAGACTCCCTGAAGTTACGGGACACGTCAAGGCAGAGAGAAAGAACAACTCAGCGGAGGCTACAGCCGAATGGTTAAAACTGCTCCACTTCAGTTCCCTGGTTCCATTTATTTATCTATCTATTTATTTATTTATTTATTAATTTGTTTGTTTGTTCTTATATATCGAGGATAATGGAATCAGCATTAATGTGCTCTTTTTTTTACAGCCATTCCCCGTGTGTATGCAGTTTTGTAAATCTTGTCATCTGTTCCCACCAGCACACAATGGCCTACTCTTACGAAAAGCGGAACAGGATTTAACGTGTGCGCAAGATGTTGTGCGTGTGTTTGCACACGGGGCCTCGGTTTATAGTCTCATCCGAAGGACTTAGTCTCATCCATGAAGTCGTAAGTTCGAATCTCAGCGAGGTCTGGTAAATCAAGAGTGGGGATCTTTACCATCTCCCAGGTCAACTTCAAGCGCAGACCTGCCAGTGCCTTCATTCCCTTCGTGTATCGGCTATACACATGCAGAAGATCAAACATGCACGTTAGAGATTCCGTTATTCATGTCAGCGTTGGGTGGGTTACGGAAACACGAACATAACCCCGCCTACATTCCCACAATCGGAATGTGGCTACCCTCATGGTGGGTTAAAAAAAAACAACAAAAAAAACCAGGCGAATCGCATTAGCAAATCTCACTATTGATGACCTCGGAGCTCTAGCTGAGGAACGCCCCCCCCCCCTCCCCCCCAAATAAAAAACAACAACGCAACAAATAAAACCCAAACCACCATTGTTGTTCTGGCGGACGGAAGAGAGAGAGAGAAAAAAAAAGTATGGTTTTCAACAGGGCTTAAAATAGGTCTCTTATTCTATGTTAGTCTCTGATCTCCAGACTACACAACAACTTTCACTCTGTTCAGTCCAAACCTAAAAGATTGGATAATCATGTGGCTACAAACATACTATCTCCAGACAAATCACATATGATGCTTTTTAACTCTGGCTACGATCCGCAGACACTACCCGCCTTTAAGATAGGAGATTCTGTGTTAGAATACAAAGAAAAGATAAAATTTCTAGGGGTAATTCTGACCACAAAACTTACGTGGAATAATCACATTGAGTATGTCCTGACTAAAGCTAGAAAAAGTCTTAATTTCATCAAAATTGTGAGCAAGCAGCACTGGGGCCAAGATTCATCATCTCTCATTCATTTAGCTACAGCTCTTGTTCGTTCTAGATTAACTTATGCACAAGAAATTTTTTTCTCTGCTCCTAAATACTTAATAAGAAAAATGCAGAGTGTAGACAGTAAGTCTTTCAAGTTGGCAATTGGAGTTCCTATACATGCATCAACTTTAAAAATGTATGCAGAAATAAATGTCTTACCTTTTGAAGAACAAATTAAGCTTGCATCAGCAAAATATGTTTTAAGAAGTTCTTCTATTCAGAATTCGAACATTAAAGAACTTCATTTAAAATCGGATACAGATTTCCCTAAAAGGGCTAAATCCATACAATCACTGACTACAATCAGTTCTTATACCTCTGATATATTCACATCTTCAGGAATGAATGAAAAAGTTATAGCACCTCGCCCAGTTTTCTCCACAATTCCAAAGTGGGAAATAAAAAGGGCTGAATTTGATATTGATTATTCTAATATCAAAAAAGACGAAGGTCCTGCTGTGGCTGTCATGGCAAGCGCTCATATTGATGAAACATATAGTAGTTATATTAAAGTCTTTACCGACGGTTCGGTAGTAGACAGTGGGCAGGCTGGATCTGCTTTTGTAGTTCCCGCATTAAAAATTAATAAATCTTATCATATAGGCAAAGATTTTTCTATCTTTACTGCAGAACTTATAGCTGTACTAATGGCCTTAAATTTTTTATTAGATCTGCCTATCAATATGTCCAAGGTGTTGTTCTGTATTGATTCTAAATCTGTTTTGCAAGCACTAAAACTGTTTAGCACTAGGGTGAGAGGGGAACTAATCATTGAAATTTGTCATCTTATACATTTTCTTTCCTTACGAGGTACTACCCTTGCCTTTTGCTGGATTCCGTCACACTGTGGAATCCAGGTAACGAACAAGCAGACAAGTTCGCCAAAGCTGCTGCGATGGACACGGATTCTGACGCTTCAACACATTTAAACCTTCCACTCAGTCTTCAGGAGGGCATACATTTGTTGGAAAAAGCTTCTTGGAACAGTTTCAACAACGTACAAAAGAATTGTTCACGGGGACATTCATTAAGATGTGGCAGAGTGTGTCATTATCATAACAGACTACTGGAAAGCCTGATATTTAGATTTCGTTTGGATGCATTCCGAACTAAATTCTGTAAACAAATAATATGTATATGTGGTTCTGATTTATCACCTAAACATGTCATTCTTCATTGTGAAGTGCTTCGACCATATTTTTCCAGCACACTTGTATGTAAGATTTCAAAAATGTCATTTGATCAAATATTGGACAATAATGAAATTATGTTGGAGATAGTTAACTGTTTAGTTAAAAGCCCTGTTGGCAAATTTTTGTAATTGTTCATGCTTTAACCTCGTTTAAACTGTCCAATGCCCCTCCCCCCTCCCCCTTTTATGTTGATTTCTTTACATGTTTGTTTTTTCCTTTATCTTATGCACACGTACACACACACACATACACACACACACACACACACACACACACACACACACACACACACACACACACACACACACACACACACACACCTCATAGATAAACTTATAAAGCACATATACTCATATACACATACGCTCACAAGCGCACACGCGCGCACACACCACACGCACACATACACACACACACGCAAGCTCACACGCGCGCACACACGCACACACACACACACACACACACACACACACAACACACACACACACACACACACACACACACACACACACACACACACACACACCCCCTTTTTACCTTGGCTCGCAAATGCATACCTTTAGATATATATTCTTGTAAACACGTTCACTCGTACGCACTTATGCTCTGACGCACACACACACACACACACACACACACACACACACACACACACACACACACACACACACACACACACACACACACACACACACACACACACACACACACACACATACATACATACATACATACATACATACATACATACATACATACATACATACATACATACATACATACATACATACATACATACATACATACATACATACATACATACATACACTCATATGTGAGCGCGCACACATTCTTTGAATGTGACACACTTTCATCTTTCTTTTTTTTGTG
>CM060325.1:5918943-5924541 GCA_030674155.1 Stramonita haemastoma | reverse complement strand
CAAAAGCCCATGAGACAGTAGACTGGTTCACATTTATAGGTAATCCATTTCTTTTATTTATTTTATTCATTTTTTATATCGAGGATAATGGAATAAGCACTTGTGCTTTTTTACATCAAGTCCCTGTGTGTATGCAGGTTTTTGTAAATCGTGTTATCTGTTCCCACTGGCACACGATGGCCTACTCTTATGAAAAGCAGAACAGGATTTAACGTGTGTGTAAGATTATCTGCATGCGTTTGCACACGGGGCCTCTTTTTATAGTCTAACTGAAATCAAGCAGTTGTTTCTCAACTATCTCACAGTCACTATTGCCTATCAGCATGAGTTTAAATAGAAAATTATATAATTTTTTTAAAAGAAGTCATTCATTTTGCATACAGTACTTTATACTAAAGGGGTGTACACTCTTGGAGTTTAAAAATGCTGTGAAGAATTTTCTCGATTCAGAGTAATAGAATTTTGGGGAAGGGGGGGGGGGGGGGTCAGTTGTTTCTTAAAAACTGAACCAGAGCAGTAACTCATTTATTACCTTGCCTTGCTGTACATGTATTCATTTTGCATGGACTTTTCTCAGCATGTGACAAATTTTTTAAAATCATTTTTTTTCAAGTTATGTTTTTCAAAGCTTTGGGATATTGGAAAGTAATTAAAATATGATTGGGCAATTGTAAGAGTGACAAACTTGAAATTTTTTTAAGTTATGTTTCAAGCTTTGAGAGATTGAAGTAAATCAACTATGATGTGTGCAGAATTGTAAGCATGTGACAAACTTTTGAACCCTTTTTTTTCCAAGTTGTTTTCAAGCTTTGAGGAGATTGGAAAGTAAATCAAACTTGATGTGTGCAGACTTGTAACAATGACACTTTTTTTTTTTCCAGACCCCTCCAGTGCTCTGGGAGACGGGAAATGACAAGGATACTGTCCACAGAAGCGTCAGCGGTTGAACCAAACTGTCATCATATACTACCTTGTGTCGCTGTTTACAACTAATGGTTTCTCATTCAAGTGGTGACCGGTCCTTCCAAACGCTGCAGCACGTGAACAGCTGCAATAAATTCGTTCTCTGACACTATGACAGCCTGATTGTAGACATACGTGTACTACCATGATTGGTGTTGGAAAACATGGACAGCGCAGAATGAATACTGAAGTGTTAGACTTGGAACACTCAGAAGCTACACCGTACGAACCACAGTGAGTGTCTGCCTTGCAACCAGCTGACAGGTTTTCGGGAAGTTAAATTGTGAAAGAAAAAAAAGTGAAATTCCTGGAAGTGATTGACAGCAGAGTGCTCTGGAACCAAAGCCACCACTATGGAGCACTATGAACTGGTACAAGAAATGCCCTCCATTGAGCGCATGTCCACCCAGGAGCGGTTGAAGCATGCCAGGAAACGACGGAGCCACCAGATGAAGAAATGGAACCAGTACGAAAAGCAGCTGGAGAAGGAGAACTCCAAGAAGAAGAAACACCCTGACAAGCACCAATCACAGAAGAAGCCCAAACGAAGCAACAAAGGCAACATCAAGTTTGCCCCAAACATCGTCTTGTTGGAGGCTGCTGCGAGAAATGATCCGAACGAAGGTGAGTGGTGACTTGAATTATACATGTGTTCCTGAATGCTTTGCAAATTTGTGCTGCGCTGCACTTTTTACTGCCTATAGTGTAATGTTTGTCTTGTTGGTTTTAACTTTCAATCTTTGTGAAAACCAAAATTTCATTGTGGAAGTTTACAGTATTACCTTCTCAAGAATAGTATGTTGCCATTTTTCCCCCCCCCCTTATTTACCTATACCATGGCATCTTTGTGAACTAGTTGTCTAAAATGAGTATGCTGTTGTTGTTGTTGTTGTCTTCAATTTAACGTCTGTTCACTTTAAGTGATATTAGACAAGAGAAGTGGAAAGTGTAATGGAAGTTATGGAAGTGAGTGGAAGGGGTGAAAAGAGAAACATTATGATAGCAATAATGGTGTTAGTACGCTTAAAAAAAAAAAAAAAAAGTGATAAAAACAATACTCTTGAAACCAGGAGCAAAATTTCAGCTCAACAAAGAAGGAACAATCAACAATAATAATGTAAAAACTACAATAAATATTCAACAGTATGCTGTGAGACATGGAAAAAATGTGCTCTAGGGGTGTTTTTTTTGCTATTACTGGGAGCACACACACTTTATCCCTTTTGTTGGGTTTTTTTCATGTGTCTAAAATGCTTGCTGTACTCGAGACAGATGTATATCATCTCATCTGATAGGGTACGGTGGTTTTTAGTATCGTCTGATCCGGAATGTCTCCATCTACTCGAGTGAGATGAGAAAAGAAACCTGAAAAAAATGAGAGAGGATAATTTGAATTCACATTTGTTCAGCATCTGTCTTTTTGAAACTATGCTGCACATACATCATCACTTTCACTTTTGATTTTGCTGGATAGAAATCTTCTCGGATAGAAAACCAAAAATATTTGTGAAGAAGCTTTGTGTATAATTTGCCAAGGGTGGTTCAGTGATGGCTAGATAGACCATACTCCATAGTCATAGACTGATAAGTGATAGAGCTCAGATTTTCTTGTCGTGTAGATGATGTATAACCCACAACGCTCAATAAGAACACACACACACAGTGACACACACACGCACATGCCACAGAAACACAATACTACACACAGATATTGATTCATACTCTCACAGTGATTCACACGCATGCATGCATGCACACACAACACACACCACACACACACACACACACACCACACACACACACACACCACACACACACACACACACACACAGTGTGTGTGTCAATGTCATGTACTCAGGACTGCAAACTGGCAATTCCCACGCTGCCAATGGTGCATGACCAGTAAGCGCAGACCTCCACAGGTCAGCATACCCCCTGACTGTTGGACCAGTCATCCACCCAAATATTTTAATAGAACTTCTGAACACAGCCCCATACCCTCATTGAGTATTGTAGGGAACCTTCCCCTTCCCGCTGACCTCTCTCCTCCCCAGGGAACCACTCTCCACCCTACCCCTTGTCTATCTTTCCTCTAGCTCTCCCCTCCCAAAGAAAAGGGCAAAGAAGTTAAGGGATTTATCGCTTCTGATGATAGAGTATTTGGGATTGCTGAAGTGTATTGTTCATCAGAAAAAGGAACATCTCAAGTGACATGCCAATTTACACCAGTGCATTGTGATAATGTGTTTATGCTGATTTTATGATTAAATCAATATGATACAGTGCCACAATTTTAAAAGCATTGTGGGTTGTTTTTTGTTTATTTTTTGTTCCTCCGCGACAGCTCAGAGATTCACCAATCGTGAGATACAGTATGTAATTGAAAGGTTCTGTTTTTGTCTATTGTTAAGTTGGCCGCATTCCATCTTTGGGAAATATTCTAGTTTGTTTTTCTGATACTTCTTCAAAATATTACTGCGGAGTTTGAATAGTATTATTGGTATAGATCTCCCCCCTCAGTTATCATCTGATCCCAAGTTTAAAATTAAATGCTGTATACAGTGTAACCACTAGGCCAGATCCTTCCCCTATGTCTGACACTACAGGTCTTCACTAGAGCTAGAGCTACCAGTGTACTATGTCATTATGATTAGCTAAGCGCATGCACCAATGTTGAAATGTGTAGAGGGTGTGACTGCAGGCTGACTGTTTATACTGGTGTATTCGCAACAAGGTGATGACATAAGCCGTCAGCATTTGAAGTTTTGCTTTCAAGTCTTGGTATTCTGGCTTGCTTCAAATTGCACATGTATATTGTATGTTGACTTTGTTGTCTGTACATGCTTACACACACACACACACGCACACACACACACACACACACACACACACACACACACACACACACACACACACACACACACACATCATACACACACACACTCATACACACACACACTCATACACACACTTCATAGTAGACTCACACACACTGTCACACAACATGTACACACACACATGTACACACACATACACACACACACACACACACACACACACACACACACCACACACACACACACATTCACACACACCACACACAACACACACACACACACACACACACACACACATGCACACACACACGCAACACACAGCACATACACACACTCACACTCAGACACATGCACTCATGCTCACACTCAGGCATGTGCTGTGCACATACAGTATTATGAGTATACATGTGTGCACACACACACACATACATTTATGTGCGCGCACACACACATTTATGCACACACAAACACACACACACACACACAGTGACACACACACACACACACACACACACACAACACATACATGCTGTGTATACAGTATACATGTGCGCACACACACACACATACACACACACATACATATATTATATGTGCGCGCACACACGCACACACACACACACACACACACACACACACACACACACACACACACACACACACACACACACACAACACACATGTACACAGACTCTCTCTTCTCTCTCTCTCTCTCTCTCTCTCTCTCTCTCTCTCTCTCTCTCTCTCTGTGCTTGTATTCATCATGAAGACAATAGCCTTTTCTCTTTCTTTCACCCAATCACACACACACGTCACACACAGTTGACTATAGTCTATAGCCTCCAGCATTATTTTACATGTATCATGTAGGCCTATACAATACAGTGTATTCAATTTGTAAACAGCTTTCTCAGAACTTTTGTAGTTGTTGCAACAAGGACATAGACATAGAGCTGTACCTTGTTACCTTTTATCTGTTGTCAGATTTTTCTATAAACTGAGTAAACAAAAGAAAGGGACTACTCTGACCAGTCTTTAGAATCTTATGTATAGACGCATAAAAATTTTACACACTTTCCTTCAGGAATTTAGTCATGGTTGAATTTGTTTGTCACTGACACAGTGACAGTCATAACACTTTTGTTTGCTGGATTTTTTTTTTTTGGGGGGGGGGGGGAGGAGGGAGGGGTGTTGGTTCAGAAGTTTTTAAACATATTAAAAAAAAAATTATTATATGATCATCATATGCTCCCCAAATCTTACTTTTGGCACTCCTGGGAGTCCTGCTTTTTTTATCTAAATTTTTTTTATTCATTTATTTTATTCTGGGCTGCTGTAAGGGGTGACAGCTTAAGTCACCAAGTCAAGTGCTGTTATTGCCCCGAAAACATTGATCCATAGAAAACATTAAAAGTAAGCAGGTGGCCAATGTGATTTTAGAGAATAGATGACTGTAACTATTTCAAGTGTCATCATTACTTCAGACCAGGACACACTGACTAAAGGACACACTAACAGTAACACATAACATTAACAGTACACACAATACGTGACAGCAGGGGGGAAAATTTAATGGATCCTAAGTTTAGTGCCTTTTTGCTTTGCTGATGAAAAGGTGATATTTACAGTTATTTCTTTCCTTTCATTAAAATTTGTATAAACTTCATTAGAATAATGGATGGATCCATGATTCATTGATTAATAAAAATCGTAATGCCCTTTTTTCAAATAACATCTTATGCTACTTTTTGGTCCTAAACTAATAGTAAATTAATATATTAATATATAATGACTGTGT
>CM060325.1:5911443-5916443 GCA_030674155.1 Stramonita haemastoma | reverse complement strand
TGTTGGTGAGTGAAAGAAAAAGAGAGAGAGGGGGGGGGGGGGGGAGCAATGACAATAAGGGGGGAGGAGAGAGGCACAAAAAAAACACATATTTCAAATTTTTAAAATTCATGTTTGTACCATACATGTATACACGTACCATGCATACAGTATACACATGATATTGATCCCAGCATACAAGATTATAAAGAACAGAAGTATGAATAATCCCTTCCTCCCTCTTTGTCTCCATCGCGGCAGTGCTGTATTGACGACTCTGAAGAGCTGATGAAGCTGTTACTGGACCACAGCGCCAACGTCAATGCCTGTGACAGCGAGATGTGGACACCTCTGCATGCCGGCTGCCACCTGTGGCCACATGAACCTCTGTAAACACCTCATTGACAGGTGAGTGAAGTTTACCTGTGCGCAGGTGGGGGTGGTGGAAATTAATTAGTCATGTGTTTGTTGATCAGTGTGGTTGGTTTGGTTGTGTGTGTGTGTGTGTGTGTGTGTGTGTGTGTGTGTGTGTGTGTGTGTGTGTGTTGTGTGTGTGTGTGTGTGTGTTTGTGTGTGTGTGTGTGTGTGAGTGTGTTGAGTGATGTGAGTGAGTGTGAGTGTGTGAGTGTGTGAGTGTGTGAGTGTGTGTGTGTGTGTGTGTGTGTGTGTGTGTGTGGTGTGTGTGTGTGTAGTGTTGTTTCTTTCTTATGTCTGTGCTGAGGATTGAGCACTTCATGGTGCTTATGCGATTTATACATTACTCAGTTACTTGTAGTTGTGTTTTTGTTGTTTTTTTGTTTTTTGTTTTTTTTTTAAACTGTTCATCCTGTAAAATTACAGTTTGCTTGCAGTCTGTGTTTTGAAACTTTGATAGAGCATTTTGCCCCAGACCTGTGTGTGAAAGCTTTAAGCTTAAGACAAGATGTTGTGTAGACTTTATATATTGCTTTTAACAGTGTTTGATATAATATTACACAAGATGCAAACTTTATTGTCTGGAAAAGTGTATTTTGAATTAGAGCCAAAAAGTAAACATCTGCAGATTTGGTTACATCAATTAAAATACACACAGAACAGTGTTAAACATGACACTCAGTATTGTCACTTGAAATTATTCATCCCCTTCCATAACCGTCACTACCCATGCCCACCCTGTTCTTGCTCTCTCATTGTTTTCCGCTACACACCCTTCCACCCACACAGGGGTATGGATCCACCCCCACACACTGGATTGTGAAAGAGCTGTTGCTTCACACTGTGTGTACAGTCTACATTCCACACCCTGTCTTGTCTTCTTCCTCCCTTGCCTACACACAGTGCCCTCATACACACGTTATATATACTCTCATACACATGTGCACACTCACACACGCACACACATGCATGCATGCAGACATGCATGCTCACATATACAAGCACACACGCATGCAGCCATGCATGCTCACACATAGAAACATGCATGCTCGCATGCACACATGCTCTCTCTCTCACAAGCATGCTCATACGCATGTGCGCACAACACACACACACACACACACACACACACACACACACACACACACACACACACACACACACACACACATTCACAGATTTATGAACCAATCCAAACTTTGTGGAAACGCATCAAGTAATATCATATAACAGATGAGGGTATGTGGTAAAAGAGGGGCACAAGTGTTAGCTCAGTGAATGCAGATAAAATCATGCCTGTAGTATACACACATGTACTGATGATGATGTAAATGTGATAACAGAGGGGCAAGCCTGTTGGCAGTGAACGCTAATAGTCACATCATGTTGAAGATGATAGTGGTGGTGGTGACAAGATGATGATGATGACAAGATGATAATGATGAAGATGATGATGACAATGAAGATCATGATGATGACAATGAAGGACAATGAAGAAGATGATGATGATAATTATGATGACAAAGAAGAAGATAATTATGATGACAATGAAGATGATAATAATGAAGATGATGATAATGATGACGAAGATGACAATGATGATGATGATATGTTATGACAGAGGGGCAGAGCTGTTGGCAGTGAACGCAGATGGAAACATGCCGTACGATATTTGTGATGATGAGCTGACCCTAGACTTCATTGAAACTGAAATGTCCAAAAGAGGTCAGTTCTTTAAAAAAAAATAAAAAATCAAAATCAAAATTTTCAAATGGTCAGTTCTTTGCCTGGGGGAAGAGATTAGGGTGTGGGTGTGGCTGGGAGGGAGGGTGGGTAGGTAGGGGTGTATTTTTATTTGTGTTTTTTGTTGAGAAGAGTTCATTGTTTGCTGTTTTATTTATTTTGTGTGTGTTTTTATTCTGTATGTTATCATCTGGACATGTTTTGTGGTTACAGCACTCTGGTGTTATTGTTGTTTTGAATAAGTATTCCATTTTTCACTTGTTATTGCTTAAAATGTTAGTATTATGTGTTGTTGTTTTACAGTATCAGGGAATGAAAATCAGTTCTCTAAGTGTTGGGGTTTGTTTTGTTTTTTTATAGAAAAAATTGATCTTTAAAATCCTCTGAAGTTATGCTGTGGGGTCTTTTGAAAAAAAAAAAATTGGTATATGTATGATTTTTTAATAAGATTACATCAACTTGATATAAATGGAAAGTAACTCTCCACTTTTAGACTTTTATTTTTTATCTATTTTAAATCTACGACTGCCTAGGTTATGGGACACCTTTACCTTTACGTTTTTAAGTTGGTACCAACTGCAGTATTTGTTGTTCTCAGATATAACTTAGGAACAGATATATATGTGTGTTTTTGTTGATGTCAGGTATTACTCAGGAGCAGATTGACGTCACCCGGCTGGCCACAGAGCACCAGATGTTGGCTGACCTCAGGGAGTTTGTGGGCAGAGGGGGGGACATGGAGCAGGTGGACCACACAGGGGCCACCATGGTATGTAGGGTCACCCTGCACCTGTGTGTACATGCATGCACGCATGCGCGCACACACACATGCGCACGCTCACATGCACACATTCACATGCATGCACAGACACACACACGCACACGCGCATGCATGCACGCATGCACGCCACACACACAATCACACACACACACTATAAAAATTCTATCACATTAAGGCAAGACACAAAAAAAAGAGAAAATACAAGCGAAACATTTCCAATAAAACAATAGCAAAAATAACACATTTCAATTTGCTAAAACTACTAATTGTTATTGATTGCTTGTGTGTTGCAAAGATTGAATGCAAGCGCTTCGATTTGTTTTTTGTTTTTTTCAAGATAGAGCGCTATATAAATTTCATGTATTATTATTATTATGGGATGGGATAGCTCAGTGGTCAGAGTGCTCGATCTTCCCCAGCCAGTGTTATGCAGCATCGAGGGTGGTTACCAATTGCATGGGTGACCATTTGCGTGCCTTGGCTTCAGTACAGTTTACCCAGCTGTCAATGGGTACCTGCCCTTTTTAGGGTTGGGGAAGGTAAAGCCCTCAACATGCTGGCCCCTAGAGAAGCTGAGGTCTCTGACACCTGACCCCCCTACGACCACATAGATTATGGAACACCTTTACCATACCCTATTATTATTATTATTATTATTATTATTATTATTATTATTGTTGTTGTTGTTGTTATTGTTATTGTTATTATAGTCCTGCTTTACATTTTAGCCTCAGTGTCTCTGCTCCACTCTCTCTGCAGCTGCACATAGCGGCGGCCAATGGCTACATAGAGGTGGCAGAGTTTCTGCTGGACAACCATGTGTCTGTGGACGTCAGGGACCACGACTCCTGGCAACCCATCCACGCCGCCGCCTACTGGGCTCAGGTAGGTTATCCCTCTTTCTTCTTCCATCCTGTGTGTAGGATGAATGTCCCTGTGCTCTTGTGGCTGTACTTCTCCATACCCCCGTTGTGCATTTATACATGTGCAGCATTGGGGCCGTGATATAATGTCTGTGTACTGGTGTGGCTGTGCTTCTCTTTTCCCTGTTGTGTATTTATAATATCATGTGCAGCATTGAGGCCATGATCTAATGTCTCTGTACTGGTGTGGCTGTGCTTCTCTTTTCCCTGTTGTGTATTTATAAATACATGTGCAGCAGTGTGGCCATGACATGATGTCTCTGACTTAACGGTGGTCAGGATTGGCTGTCATGGTTCATGTTTTAGCCTAGTGGTCAGAACATTGCGCTTGCAATTTGACGACCCGGGTTCGATTCCCGTTCGAAGGGATTTTTCACCTGGAGTAAACATCAGTACTGACTCCACTCTCCCCAATTTTCCTTTGGATGAGACTATAAACAGAGGCCCCGTGTGCGAACACAGATGACAAAATTAACAAAAGTGCATACACACGGGGACTGGATGTAGAACTGAGCACATGTTCAATGGAGAAAACAAAAAAAAAAATGAAGAGGGTGGGGAGATAGCCTACAAGTATAAGGTGGTGAGGGAGAAGGTGGTAAGTGCGTCTCTTCTATAATGGTGTTTGAAAAGCAACAAGTGATTCAATATCAGATTTTTTTTTTTTTTTTTGCAGCAAGAAATCATGGAACTTCTGGTTGACAGTGGTGCTGACTTGGACTCCAAAACAAAGAATGGAGAAACTCCCTTTGGTAAAACATCCAGACACACACACACACACACACACACACACACACACACACACACACACACACACACACACACACACACACACACACACACACACACCTCTCTCTCTCTCTCTCTCTCTCTCTCTCTCTCTCTCTCTCTCTCTCTCTCTCGCCCTTGCTTGGTTACCGGCAAGACGACATTTCAACGCTCAGAGGAAAATTTGTGATTTTCTACTGAAAAGGCTGTAAGTATGCCAGTGACAGGACTACCGCTTTGTTTGGAAACTGTCCTGAACACATTACTGCAAGAAATGCAGCTAAGCTGTACAGAATCGACGGCAGAGAAAACAAACCGTGGTCGTACTGCGTCTGTCTTCAGCCCACCAACTACCTGCTGCACGCAGCCACAGTGACAGTGGCGTGTTTCGA
>CM060325.1:5903943-5906443 GCA_030674155.1 Stramonita haemastoma | reverse complement strand
TTTATCAAATCTGAAGAAAAAAATGCAGGAAGGAGGTGAAATGATTGTAGTTTTTCTGTATTGTATCTTTTTAGTGGATTCCTGTCAGACATTTACTTGTATACATTTTTCAAATCCAAGGAGTTTTTTCCCCCAGTAAAACCTGAGAGAAAAAATGTTCTTTAGTGTAGCTAAAGGAGAAAAAACATGTGTCACCACATCTTCCTGAATCAATAGAAAAGATGTTCTTCAGTGTAACTAAGGGAATAAAACATTTTGCCATATCTTTCCTAAACCATAAGAGCACCACAAGTTGCATACAGAAAAAAACACATTCTCCCTTTCCTTTCCGTCTGTAACTGAGTTAACTTCTCCTCTCATGTCTACTGTTGGAATTTGACTCTGTAAAAAATTCTGTATTATCAAAACATATTCTTAGGATTGGTTTTGGTTCAGTTTTGTTCTGTTGAAAGTGTGTTGAGAATCCAAATTGTTGGTATTTGACAGCACACACTTTATTGCTGATGCGAGAAAAGATTATGCTTTGAGCGCTTATTTGTCAGTTTAGAAGTTAAAGGATGTCTGTGTGTCTGTATAATGTATTTGTCTGCCAAGCTTTCTGCCTATATGTGTGTGGGTTGGTGGGTGTAGGTGTAGGTGTATGTGTGAGGGAGCTCAATACTTTAACAAACTGAAGGTTCTGCAGTGTGTCATTGTCAGTATATATATCTTGATGGAGACCACAACCAGACCCTTCCAATGTTCAGTGTTGTTTTGTACTGTGATGTCAAGTGCCATATTTGACCTTTTTATTGTCTGATTTTGTCTGGTCTCCAAGAGAAAGCTTGTTGTGTTGGCTTCCTGAAAGATGTGAAGAGGAAGTTTGTGTGGAGTTCATTATGGGAAAAAGGGGATCTTCCCAGTTCTCATTTCACTGCCTACCTGATCTCACAGGGATGGCCAGAGTTTTAGGGTTTTTTTTTTCCTTTTATGTTTGTAGTGAGCATGTGTGTTGAAAAAGGCCATGCCATTGACATTTTGATGATAGGGATGGAATCAGTGATGACAGCTGTCTAGAAAATCAGGCAGGCTAGCAGTTTTCACAACAGTAGTCACTTAACTAGTTGCACTGGTCATATTTCTGTGAAATAGTGGTCCTGCTGATTACAGTAGTACAGTTTTTCATGTCGGATAGCTGTATGTTGCTGATACTACTGAGCAATGTTCTGGTAAAATTTTGAGTGACAAATTACAGGTGATTTTTTTTTTCAATAAATTATTTGTTTTGTCAGATTACACATCATATGCTGTGGCTGTTGGCATTCATGTATATTTTATTGGAATTCTCAAGTCAGCTTGAGAATAGTGCTGTGTAGAAAACATAACCAAAAAAGATTGAAAAGATAATGAAAGTTCAGTTTTAACTGTATCACATGTCCGTTAGAAATGAGTGCTGATGTGTGTGTGTGTGGGGGGGGGGGGGGGGGGGTTGTGTGTGTATGTGATTGTGTGTGTTTGTGTGTGTGTGTACGTGCTGCTTGCATGCGTGTGTGTGATTTTTGCATAGTCGGTATGCAATGTTTTTTTTTTTTAATTCTTAAGTTAGATGATTGATTGCTGTAACGTTTAGTTAGACGATTAATTGTTTAACTGATGTATTGACAGCAGCCAGCATGTAGTAGTATGGCTGATAGACTGCAGTATACATGTCAGCATGTGATGTGTGTGTACATACATGTCAGTGTGGATATGTGTATACATGTCAGTGTGTGATGTGTGTGTACATGTATACATGTCAGTGTGTGATGTGTGTGTACATACATGTCAGTGTGCGATGTGTATACATGTCAGTGTGCGATGTGTGTGTACATGTATACACATCAGTGTGTGATGTTGTGTGTACATGTGTACAGTCAGTGTGTGATTTGTGTGTACATGTCAGTGTGTGTGTGTGCGTGTGTGTAATACTACATGTTACACATCAGTGTGTGTGTGTGCGTGTGTGTACATACTACATGTATACACATCAGTGTGTGATGTGTGTGTACATAGCTGTAGACATGTGTACATTGGCTGTGTTGCTTGTGTGCAGTGCCTCTATACGGCGCAGCAGCATGCGTGGAGACAAGACCCAGCTGTTCAAGAAGGAGCACAAAGAGGAGGCCCTGCACTTTGGCCTGAACCCCATGAACGATGAGGAGCTACTCATGGGGAGGAGGCTATATGTGTGTGTATATTATATATATATTTTATATATATTATAATAATATATATATATATAATATATATATATATATATATATATATATGAAGACTTGACAACCAGTTCCCCCCCATTCCTCTCTTTTACTCACACACCACACCAAGCAAATGTCTTCGTTGTGTTACAAAGGAAGCATCATCATGACAGTAAACACCTCCCCCCCCCCCCCCATCCCTTTCTTCATCAAAAATGCTTTTTTCTGTTTTTTTGCTTTGGGGTTTTTTTTTTTTTGGGTTTTGTTTGGGGTTTTTTTTTTTT
>CM060325.1:5901092-5903843 GCA_030674155.1 Stramonita haemastoma | reverse complement strand
GGGGAAAAGGAAGAGAAAAGAAGAGGGGGGAGAGAGAGGGAAGGGATAGAGAGGGAGAAGAGAGAGAGAGAGAGAGAGGGAGAGGAGATTTAAGACATATACAACCAAACCCCAAAACAGTTCCTCCTCTGCCAAAGCCAGAAGGGGGTTGGTTCCTGTGGCCCAGCTTTCAGGACCCCCCTTGGCCACACTGATGTGTTCCTGGGGCCCCCAGCTTTCGGGATCATCTCTTCCCACATGACTTCTTTTTTTCTGTATCCGCCAGGAGTTGTGTGAAAGCCTTTTGACTAATTTCCTCACAACTAGATTCACCATGAAAGACATCTAAGAACTAAGGGTCACTGGGGCGCCAGTTCAAATCTCCACTGCCTATGGTCTGTCCGGGGTTTAAAGAGCTTTCCCCCTTGAGATTAAGTTCGTAATGACTCCAATCTCCTTAAGTTCTGGGACAGACTGGCTTTAAAGAGAGGGGGCCCGTGTGCAAACTCATAAGAAATTTTTTGTTCAACCTCTTCCACTCTTACGGCGAGGAAAGAACCAGCCATGGGGTTGTGGGATGGATGACAGAATAGACCCAGCATGCGCCCTGTTCGGGTGGACTCCACCCGGTTCGTTGCCTAGGGCACACGGCTGAAACCGTCACGCAGTAATGCCTCTCACCGGGCTGAGGAATACGGAACAGCAAAACCATCTCTTAAAGAAAAAAAAATATATATAAAAACTACAAACACCACCACACACCCCCACACAACCCCACACACCACCCCAACCCCTCCACACACACAACACACACACACACCCCCACAAATTGTTTGATCTTAGGGAAAGTTTCTTTAAAAATTCCTTAATTCCTCACCCCCCCCCACCCCTCTTTTTTCCCTTACTACTTTTTTTTCTTTTACCCACCCTTTTTCTACATGTACCCCCCCCAAAACCCTTAACCCCCCTGTTATCACTCCCCCACTTTCCTGAGCAAACGGTGGCCAGCCAGCCACTTCAGCGAAGCCGTTGACATAATTCGCTTCTCTCCCCTTGGGGGTATTAGCTATACACCGTTTATACAGCCCCTGACTTAGGCCCCCCCCCCCCCCCCCCCCCCCACACCACCCCACACCCCCTCCCCCCTCCCCTTTCCTGAAAAAAGACCATAAAAATACGTCTGACACAGATCTATACTGATACAAACAGCACACACACAATTCGTAATTGTCTTGACTGTCATTGGTTCTGTAAACACGTTTGTCCAGTCGTGAACTTAAAAGGGCATATGGCTGCTGTTTCTATGTGTGCTGCCTTGTTGGGATCCTCGATTGCTCACTATGTGGTGTTGGTTTGTGTCTTCTGTGACAAGTTCTCCAGATCGCTGTGGATTGCCATGTCAAGGGTCCTTTTCTGTCCCTTGGCATAAACACAGGGAAGGGGGTTATAACTTTCAAGTGCTCTGTCATAAAGTAGTGAAAGATTTTCCTTTTCTGATTCAGGGTCGTTCAGCCTGCCCCTATGTATGAATTAGTTGGGGTTTTTGTGTTTAATTTACAAAGCAAAAATACATGTAACGTGTTTTGGATGGTGGAATGTATGCTACCTTTTAGCACTGTTCCGTGGACCTATAATCATTCATTATTGAAAGAATTAATAGAAAATTACTGTGTACCACAAAATTAAACCATCACATTTCTGTTTAGGATATATATATATATATAATTATAATTAAGAAAATATAGTTAGGAAAAGCAAGTGCAGGTAATCAGTTACAACCTCATTCACATAACAAAAACATGGCTCAGGCCAAAAGCTGTGTCAGTTATTGATGTCAGCTCATTGCCAAGGTCTACACTAAAATGTTGTGATGTTGTAAAATGTTGTTTTGAGATTGCCTTCAGCCATGTCAAGCTCTTAACAGAACAACCTGCACTCTCCTTTAAAGGAGAAAAAAATCCTCTGAAGTCAGAGTATGGCTGCCTATATGGCGAGGTACTTGAAAATAGTCATACACGCAAACTTCTCATTCAGTGTGTGCAATTTCAATCTCACAGTGATTCCCAGGTGGGATGAGTGAGTGAGAGAACACATTCCGGGTGACCCCCCAGAGTGTTAAGCTGGGGAACAACAACAACAACAACATTTCAAAAATGATATTTGTCAAATATTTAAACACACACACACACACACACACACACACACACACACACACACACACACACACACACACACACACACACACACGAAAACCCAACACTACAAGATAAAAAATCTTTGAAGGCAGCATTTGGGGAATAGGGCCATGCTTTTGGCCTGACCTGATTGAGTTTCGGCCAGTGCTCAGAGGTCTCGGAGGTGATTGCAACCTCACTCACCCTCTGTGGTAAGAGTAAACACTTTTAGAATTCAGAAGAGTCCATTACAACCCTAAGAATAGGTAAATAGTCTTGTGGCCTACCACTGCTGCCGGTAAAAGATGAAAATAGAAAGAGAAAGAAAATATGTTTGCAAAAAATAAATGTTAAAAAAACTTAATATAGAAGAAAACACACCTAATGAATCTTTGTGCCTTATGTTTGGAGATCCTTTTTATTAAAAAATGAAGAAGAAGAAGGATGGAAAGGATGCAAGGGAGATCTTAAAGTCTGTATCCAGCCAATGGGCCTGTCTTAGCTGGATAACAATGATAACCCAAACATTACCAGACACTTTCAGTGCTGGCACACGCAGTACAAGTTGAAGAAAAATGGCCTTTACTTGGATCTCAGA
>CM060325.1:5876092-5878592 GCA_030674155.1 Stramonita haemastoma | reverse complement strand
ACTAATAAGGGTTTACCTTTATGTATAACTGATAGCAGTTTACCATTATGTTTTTATCCATAGCAGTTTTACCTTTATGCTTGACCGACAGGGAATTTATGTTTGATCCATATGGAGTTTACCTTTATCTTTGACTCATAGGAGTTTGCCATTATGTTTTACCCATTGGAGTCTACCTTTATCTTTGACCGATAAGGAATTACCTTTATCTTTGACTGATAGTGGATAACCTTTATGCATGTTCAGGCTGTATTATAGGGGTGTGTCATGTAACTAGACTGTGACTTTGCAGACGACATTGCTCTCCTCTCACACACTCAGACGGACATCCAGGAAAAAACAACAAAAGTTGATAAAACAGCAAGAAGCGTGGGACTCAAGATCCACCCAGACAAGACAAAGATCATGAAAGTAAAGACAAAGAGTGCACGGAAGACAAATGTGCGTGGCGCAGACTTGGAAGAAGTACAACACTTCAAATACCTTGGCAGCTACATCTCGTCCAACAGTGATATTGAGAAGGAGGTCTCAACTAGAATTGGTCTTGCAGCACAAGCCTTCAACAGACTGCAAAACATCTGGAAGTCAACAGTCTTGCAGACCAACACAAAACTAAAAGTGTACAAATCAAACGTCCGCTCAGTCCTCCTCTACGCCTCAGAGACCTGGAGAACCAACCAAAAGATTGAAAGCCGACTCAGAGGCTTCGAAAGCAGGTGTCTTCGCCGCATCCTCATAATCCACTGGGAACAACATGTTACCAATAGAGAAGTGAGCAAAAGACTGGCATCAACAACATCATAGAAGAAGTGAAACAAAGGCGATGGAGGTGGCTGGGCCATGTCCTCAGGATGAACAAGACCCGACATCCACATGCTGCACTCAGATGGGCACCACCTGGTAAAAGGAAGAGGGGCAGGCCGTTAGGTACATGGAGGAGAACTATAGAAGAAATGAAAGAGATGGCTGGAGGAGACTGCGTTGGTGCCTTTTGCTCCAACCTGAGCGACGAGGATTAAGTTAAGTAAGTCAGTCATGTTACACAGTGTGAGGGGCCCTCACAGATGTTCCAAACACAAAACAGAAGTCCTTGTGCTTGGAATGCGGTGCTTTGTGCCCCTCTGGGAAGATACGAATGTTGGCATAGGGGATGGTGAATACTGATTGTGACAGTTTCACACACTGATGTCAAATGGCAGGGATGCCCGCTCATTCTCCAATTTTCAGTCTTTGATATTTTCGGAGACAGAATCTCAAAAAACAAAAGAAAAAAAAAGAGAAGTATTTTGAAAAGGAATTTTGGCTGCCTTTTTGGCTCGAGAAAAAAGAGAGGCCAATTGTAACACCAGTAGAACTACACGCAAAAATCCGTCCCCAATGCAAGATACTTAGATGAATGTGGGTGCTTAGATTGGGGACGATAACAGGAGCTGTAAAAAAAAAAGTGTACGTACGCATGTACGAAAGAGAAGAAGAAGAAGAAGAAGAAGAAGAGAAGAAGAAGAAGAGAAGAAGGAAGAAGAAGAAAACAACAACAACACCCGCTTCATTTGACAAAGCTATTAGTGCTGGTCATTTCCCAGTTCCCCTGATCCTCTCTCTTTGTCTCTGTCTCTGTCTGTCTGTCTGTCTGTCTGTATCTCTCTCTCTTCTGTCTGTCTGTCTGTCTATCTCTCTCTCTAATTATTTATATATAATGATATATATATATATATATATATATATATATATATATATATATATATATATATATATATATATATATATATCTTGTTAACCCGATGAAGAATGTAATTCAAGCTAAGACAGGGTTTAGTTTGGAAGAAGAGTACTCTGCTGAAAGGCATAGTATATATCTATGGTATAATATTCACCAGAAAAGCATCAGGCAAACTGTTACAGCATGTAGTCGGGTGTAGAACTGAACAGCCTTCCCGCTGTTGTCTCCTGTTTGAAGTGAGGTGTGAAACAGGGCCGGCACTGACAACACATGGTATCCATTCTCCGCCTGCAGAGCTGCTAATGGATGAGTCATGCAGGGCTACTGGTGCCCTCTGACCTGTCCACATGTTTGTACTGAAGTGAAGCTGTGTGGATTGGTATGGAGAGAGAGAGAGGGGGGGGGGGAGAGAGGAGGGAGAGGGAGGGAGAGGGAGAGGGGGAGGGGAGGGGGAGGAGAGAGAGAGAAGAGAGGAGAGAGGGGGGGAGGGAGAGGAGAGGAGGAGGGAGAGAGAGAGAGAGAGAGAGAGAGAGAGAAGAAGACAGAAGAGAGAGAGGGGGGAGAGGAGAGGAGAGGGAGGAGAGAGGGAGAGAGAGGGGAGGAGAGGAGGAGAGAGAGAGGAGAGAGAGAGAGAGGAGGAGAGGGAGAGAGAGAGAGAGAGAGAGAGAGAGGAGAGAGGAGAGACGAGAGAGAGAGGAGACGGGAGACGGAGAAGACGAGACAGAAGACAGACAGCAGAAGACAGACAGACAGACAGACAGACAGACAGACGACACGAGC
>CM060325.1:5866092-5871092 GCA_030674155.1 Stramonita haemastoma | reverse complement strand
GCGAGGATAATGGAATAAGCACTCGCATGCTTTTTTTTTTTTTTTTTACAGCCAGTTCCCGCTTGTATTATTTTTGTAAATTTTGTCATCTGTGTGTGAGTGTGTGGTGTGCGCGCGCGCACAATCACGTCGTATCCTGCTATATTGTAATATGATTATGTCATTATTCATTGTAGTAATATAGGGTTTGCATTTCATGTTGTAGTTATCTATGTCTTGCTAATTTATTGTGTCATGTCATCATATTGTAGCAATACGTATTGCCCTACTTTATTGTATATTGTGGTTATGTCATTATTCATATCGTAGTTATCCGTATTGTCTTGTTATATTGTATATTGTGGTCATGTCAGTCATATTGTAGTAATACGTATTGTCTTACTATATCATATACTGTGGTTGTGTCATTGTTCACATTGTAGTATTACATATTGTTCTAAGATATTGTATATTGGGTTTGTGTCACTATTCATATTGTAGTAATACGTATTGTCTTACTATATTGTATATTGTCGTTGTGTCACTATTCACATTTTAATGTTACATATTTACTATATTATTTTATATTGTGGTATAACAGGTGGTATCCCTACAGTCACACCATGTCAAGCCCCAGCCAAGTGACGTCACAGAAACCATATTGACGGAGGAATGCAGGGAAGTGACAGGCCTGGACGAAAATGACGTCAGAAATGGCCAGCCTCTGGACTTTGTCTTGGAAGAGGTCAGTATAGCTGCTGTTTTGGCTAGTTTTACACCCCCGTTTTTCAAGGCCTTGAAAGTCCTTGAAAATCAGGCATATGCCTCCAGGTGCTTGAAAAGTCCTTGAATTTTACTTTTGCCAAAGACTAAGAAGGATAAAGAGAAAGAGAGAGAGATTGGCATGGTAAGATCAGGTATGGTACTGACTGCAAATTCGTGAAAATTTTATAAAAGTAAAAAAAAAAAAGAGAAGAAGCAAAAATAGGAGAAAAAAGAAGCCTACGAAAGCAGGTCAAGGGAACTAACTATTCTATGCCGTTAAGTAATTACTTCCCTTCTTTGCTTTATGTCACAAGGCAATCCAAGCCTCAGGTAGGCCTAACAAGATAACTTTTTCTGTTGAAAGACCATGTGTACTAACAATGGGTGTCAAAGTTTCATGATAGGGATGGACTAGCACTCTAATATAAGGCAGAGAGGGAGGGGGCTTTCACTGGCTGTTCCACTTGGGGTCAGAGAGCAATGGTTATATTAAATTAAAAACAACAGTCAGCCCACCGCCCCCTTTCATGAATCCTCCCCTCTCTCTCTCTCATCTCTCCGTCCCTCCCCCCTCTCTCTCTCTCTCTCTCTCTCTCTCTCCTCTCTCCTACACACACACACACACACACACACACACACACACACACACACACACACACACACACACACACACACACACACTCTGTCTGTCTCTCACTCTTTCTCTCTGTCTGTCTCTCTCTCTCTCGCTTCTCTCTCTCTTTTTCTTCTCTCTCTGCATCTCTGTCTCTGTCATCTGTCTGTCTCACTCATACCTCTCTCTGTCTCTGTTTCTCTAGTGTCTGTCTGTCTGTCTGTCTGTCTGTCTGTCTGTCTGTCTGTCTGTCTGTCTGTCTGTCTTCTGTCTGTCTGCCCTGTCTCTCTCTCTCTCTCTCTCTCTCTCTCTCTCTCTCTCTCTCTCTCTCTCTCTCTCTCTTTACTCACTCACTCACACACACACACTCACCACACACCACACACACTGCTTTTTTGTTTTGTTTTTTGTGTATTATTTCATGTGCTTCCCCACAACTTCTCTGTCTGTCTGTTTCTGTCTGTCTGTCTGTCTGTCTGTCTGTCTGTCTGTCTCCACACACACACACACACACACACACACACACACACACACACACACACACACACACACACACACACACACACACACAGAGTTCTCTCATCTTTACACACGTGTATGGCATCCCACTGTTTCCATCAATGTGTTGTGATGTGAAAATCTGTCCCAGCAATACCATCAGCTATTCCCCCTCTCCAGCCCCTCCCCCCTCCCTTCCAACCTGTTATCCAGGAGGATGAATGTTTACTATTGTAAACTATTGGTCTCCTGGTAAAGTAACTCACAGGGAGCTTTACACATATTTAGACTTTGAGAACCAGTATGCAGAGAAATTATGAATGAACAGATGGGTGATCACTTAGATTGAAATTGTTTTAAGCTAAGTGCACACTTTAGGCCAGCAATTGTTTTTGATTATCCCAGTTAACTGCAGTAGAAATATTGATTCTTTTTATGAAGAAAATTTGCACCAAATGGCTATAGATGTTTTCTTTTCAGCTGTAAAGTGTGTAGAGATTGTTAAAATGCAAGCACTATTTGTCGATGGAGGTCCTTGAAAATTGAGAGTGAGGTCCTTGAAAGTCCTTGAAAAGTCCTTGAATTTTCTTCCCAAAGATCTGTATGAACCCTGTGTATGATATGATGTGTGTTGTGTTGGTGTGTGTGTGTGTGTGTGTGTGTGTGTGTGTGTGTGTGTGTGTGTGTGTGTGTGTGTGTTCTCTGTCTGTCTGTCTTTCTACAATACAGTTGCAGACAGAAAAAAAAAAAATAATGGGTAGGCGCTGCACTTGTGGCGACGCGCTCTCCCCGGGGAGAGAGCAGCCCGAATTTCACGCACAGAAATCTGCTATAACAGTATAAGATAAAGTGGTATAAATAAATAAATAAATAAATAAAAAAATAAATAAAGTGTTGGGTCTGACTGCTGAATTCTAAGTGTTTATACAGCAATCCATACATGACTGATCTACAGCTGTCTGTCATTCATGCCTAGCTAAACTGGCTGTAAGTATCAGCAGGCTGTCAGACAGCCCATATCTGAGCCAGCCATATTGGGGTTTGATCTGTAGGCTACAGGTCCAGTTTGTTCTAGCGAGCAGGCTGGATAGGTGGGATTTAAGAAATGTACTGTCAGTGGTCAGAGCGCCCGCTTTCCCTCAGCCAATGTTAAACAGCCATCGAGCGTGGTTACCAGTTGGATGGGTGACCCTTTGCGCGCCTCGGCTTCAGTACAGCTCCCCACAGTTCACCAACTGTAAATGGGTTCCTGCCCTCTTTAGGGTCAGGGAAGGTAAAGCAGCGAGGAGAGGAGATGGGGCCGCCCTCAACATGCTGGCCCCTAGAGAAGGTGAGGTCTCAGATGCCTCGCTCCCCTACGACCTCAAAGGTTATGGGACACCTTTACCTTTACCGTTTACCATCAACCAGCCGACCATGATGACGTCAGTGAGTCTAGACACAGACAAGGTGTAGATATTATGATAGATATTTATTGCTCAGTGAGGCCACAACAGGGTTTGGGGCACCACTGGGAAACCATATAATTATATAGTAGTATAGTACTTAGCATAAATGTCTATATACTATAGTAAGTCAGTCTCTGTTGAACAATCCGCCCAGTGGTCACACTTCACTGGTTAAATGTGTCAGGGTGATTTGTAAATTTATCTTCAACCCTTAACTTTAGGAGTTTGGAGGAGAAAGGGAGGTTTGGGGTTTAGAGGAGGGGGTGGGGTGGGATGGGGGTGGGGGAGAGTAGGGGAGGAAGAGGAAGTGAGAGAGAGAGAGAGAGAGAGAGAGAGAGAGAGAGAGAGAGAGAGAGAGAGAGAGAGAGAGAGAGAGAGAGAGAGAGAGAGAGCAATCGACATACACACAATACACCAACACCACACCACACCACACCACACCACACCACACCACACCACACCACACCACACCACACCACACCACACCACACCACACCACACCACACACTCTCACTCACACTCTCACTCCACTCATTCACGTACACACACACACACACATCACACACACACACACACACACACACACACACAACACACACACACACACACACACACACACACACACACACACACATACCCGCACCCCCCCTCCCCCCACACCCCACCACACAACACACACACACACACAACAACACCACACCTCACCCCCCCCCCCCCCCACACACACACACACTGACTGGGTCGATCAATGGCTAGGGGCACAGGAGGCAAGGAGAGCGGGCCCCTTTGAAAACTGCAACCATAAAGAAAAGAAAAGACAGCACAGTGGCTGCTAGCTCAGCTTAACTGACTTCACAATGAAAGGGAAGGGAGCCGATTAGACTTAAGCCACTGGACAGTAGCAGAGGTCCACTGTATATTACTTAGCCTAGTGGAAAAATGATGGAGATTGCCTTAGGGTCATCAGTCACCTTATAGTGGTAAGGGTGGTGACGGGGGGGGGGGGGGGGGGATGTTGGTGGTGATGGTGATGGTGATGGTAATCTTATTTGCTGATGTGCCCAAGGGTCTTAAACAGTAGGCTTAGAGGAATAAATGAAATGAAAAGGTGGTTGAAGACAGTGTGTTCAGAAGCTTGCGCTAGGTTATGAATATAGGTACGATACTAAACTATACTATAACTGGAGACTCAGTGGTCAGAGCGCTCGCTTTACCCCACCCAATGTTAAGCAGCATCCATCGTGGTTACCAATTGAATGGGTGACCGTGAGCGCCTTGGCTTCACCTCGACTTCTCCCAGCTGTAAATGGGTACCTGCCCTCTTATGGATCAGGGAAGGTAAAGCAGCGAGGAAGAGGAGATGGGCGCCACCCTCAATATGCTGGCCCCTAGAGAAGCTGAGGTTATGGGACACCTTCACCTTTTGCTCTTTTTTTTTAATACTACAATGTGTTCAAGCCTGTGCTGTATTATATTATAATGTAGTTACTAGGCCCTATACTGTCTATGACTAGGACTGTGGTGGGTCAGTATGGTGCATGCCATCCCCCATTGTACTGTGCTCCACCCTTCCATGGTGCTAGCTGTGTGTTAGTATATATATATATATATATATATATATATATATATATATATATATATATATATATATATATATATAATTGTGTACCATGAGAAAGTTCCAATCTGAACACGAG
>CM060325.1:5848592-5856092 GCA_030674155.1 Stramonita haemastoma | reverse complement strand
GAAAGTATGAAAGGCATTGCAGTTCTGTGTGATTTTGTCGTTTACAGCTTATTTCGAAGTGTATGTCAAACAAGGTAAAATTTGTTCTTCTTATACAGGTAGTTATTCCCTAGAGCAAAAGAAATACAAGCAGGTTGACAGGATTTTCCATGCCAGAAATCAAGTAAACAGAATACCTCACAGTTTTCTCAACCAGTACGATTGTCTTGGGTTTCCCCTAGGTAGGCTAGCTGTTACAACAACGAAGAACATATAATATACATCCATATAGCCTTGGCCTAGAGAAGTTTACATGGGTACATTAAACATACTGACCACTACAGTACCAAAGAGCCCCCCCCCCCCCCCCAAATCCAGTATTAGACGCCTGGTACACTGACCCCTTCTCCTCCTCCCCCCCACCCCTACCCCCCCCACCCCCACCCCCCTCCCTACCAGCCCAGGATTGAATTGTTCTGTGGAGAGGAGTAGAGTGGGAGGGAGTCAGTGTGTTTTTAGTAGGAAGTGTAACAGAGGATTAAAGGAGTCGACTTAGTCCACTATGTCATTGTCAAATTACCTGGGTTAGCAGGCAGCAGGGCTAGCCTACTGTCAGCTTACACTTACCCTGCTCTATTGTATAATTGGTTAGCACGGAAACAGGACCAGCTGTGTTAGTCAACACACATGACTTTGAAATGGATAGTCATAAACAGGACCATTATTAGTCAAACAGGACCATGTAGTAAACAGGACCATTATTAATCAAACAGGACCATGGTTAAGTACAAACAGGACCATGGTTAGTCAAACAGGACCGTGATAAGTCAAACAGGACCATTATTAGTCAAACAGGACCATGGTTAGTCAAACAGGACCATGGTTAGTCAAACAGGACCATGGTTAAACAGGAACTTGATTTGTCAAACAGGACCACAGTTGATTGGTCAAAGAGGACTATAGTCAAACATGACCATAGTTAGTCGAACAGGACCATACTTAGACAGGACCATGATTAGTCAAAGAGGACCATAGTCAGACAGGACCATTGTTAGTTAGACAGGTCCATTGTTAGTCAATGAGGACCATAGTTAATCAGACAGGACCATTGTTAGTCAAAGAGGACCATGGTTTGTCAAAGAGAACCATGGTTAGTCAAAGAGGACCATGGTTAGTCAAAGAGGACCATGGTTAGTCAAAGAGGACCATAGTTAGTCAGACAGGATCATGCTCTCTAAACATGGCTATTATCGTCAACAAGGCAATGGTCGGTCAACAGGACCATGGCGCTTGTACATTGCTGGTCATTTGTATGGGAAAAGGGTGCTGTCGTTTTGTGAAAAAGGCACGTGCGCGCGCGCGCGCACACACACACACACATCACACACACACACACACACACACACTGACACACACACACACACACACACACACACACACACACACACACACACACACACACACAACACACACACACACAACACACACACACACACACACCACACACACACAGCGTGACACAGACAGTTAAGACAGACGAGCAGGTAGACATCTGTTGGTAAAAAAATACACATGCCCTGCTCTTACAAAGTTCTACTGATTTTGTGTCGTTGTTGGCTGATCATTAAGAAGGGAAACAAACAAGGAATACACAACACCACAACACACACACCACACACACCACACACACACACACACACACACACACACACACACACACACACACACACACACACACACAACTACGGCAGAGGAAGGCAAAGGCAGTGTAAACACTGTAAACACTGGAGTGAAAGATTAATCTGAAGTGTAGGCAAAGCTTTTTGACAGAGGGCTGAATTAATCACAGCCACCTTATCAGTTTGATTAGAAACTGTCCCTGCAGAAATTGAACTGACGTGAGAGCGACCAGGCATCAGAGACACTAGTCATTAACTGCATGTATTGTGTGGTACTCCTTTTTTTTCTTCTTTTCTTCAATATCTTTGCCAGGCACGTGAAGAGATGATTAATTGAAAAAAATGCCTGAAGGGATGATGAAGTGAACATAATATCTGAAGAGATGATTAATTGAAAATAATATCGATTTTCATGTCATCAGAAGAAGAGTGGGGCAAGTATGTATAGAATAGAGTTGTGAAGCCTTGATTAGGACTTTGCTGTCATGATGTCATTAGTTTGTGGAGGGGGTGGCTTCTTGTCATTGTCAACAATAAGGGAGATGATGACATGTGATGACATATGTACTTACTATTGTCAGGTGGAAGATTGGAATTTTGATTCGTTTTTTAGTCTCACGGCTCATAAGAGTAAACAGACGAGACCAGAAAAAGCGACTTTGCCATGGTAAGACAGTGGTTCAGAAAGGAGGAGTTAGGGACATGAGGAGAGAGAAGAGAGAGGGCCGAGTCTGAAGGCAAAGATTAGAAAGGGGCAGTTTGACCCTCCTCCAACAGTATGTACTATTCTATTTATTTATTCTGTTATGTTGCTTAAAAAGTAAACCCTAAGGTTCTGGGTTCGATTCTCAGCCTTGCCTTTTCTTCCCAGTTTGGCAAGAAAATCAAACTGAATGTCAAAAGCCCTTAGGATGAGACTTTAAACAATTCTTTTAAAAGCGAAGCCCCGTGTAAGAAATGCACGGAGAACATCTTGCGCACACGTTAGAAAGCCGTTTCGCCTTTCAGAAAAGTAGGTCATGTCGTGGGTTATGCTCTGGTTGGTACAGGCAGGACTATAGATGGCTGAAACGTGGGTCCCTAGGGAGCAGGGGAGTTTTGTTAGCTGGTACAGGGAGGAATAAGTTGTAGTCTGCACAGTCCACGCTTCAACATAAATTCCTTAAGGGACAGGGCTTTTTGCTGGTTGGTACAGGCAGGAAGAAAATTGTAGCCAAGACGTGGGATCCCTGAAGAGCAGGGTTTTTCAATGGTTGGTACGGGTAGGAATAAAATCATGGCAGAGACTTAAGGTCCCTAAGGAACATGGCTGTTCACTGGTTGGTACAGGTAGGAATAAAATCATAGCTAAGACGTGGGGTCCCTAAAGAGCAGGGGTTTTCTCTGGTTGGTACAGGCAGGAATAAAATTATAGCTGAGACGTAAGGTAGGGACCCTAAGGATCAGGGCTTTTCACTGGTTGGTACAGGCAGGACTCAGAACGTAGTCTGCACAGTCCAAGCCTGAGCTGAGCTCCCTAGGGGACAGCACAGTCAGGGGAAGGAATCCCTAGCTGGTACAAGGTGGGGATGCCCGGGTCTGACTGACTGTGTCCTGTGAAGGGGATGTCCCATGTTGCTAATCTGCCCTCTCACCCTCACAGCACGCTGCCGGCTGTATGTGTGTGTATTGTGTGTGTGTGTGTGTGTGTGTGTGTGTGTGTGTGTGTGTGTGTGTGTGTGTGTGTGTGTGTGTGTGTGTGTGTGTGTGTCCCTCCGCGCCTTGTCCTTCTCACTGTGGCAGTGTGCACTGTTTTCTTTCCCTGTCAACTTTCGTCACCTATCTAGCCTTGGGTCCTTGCTTTGTGTTTATAAGTAGTTTTTTTTCTGTCTCTTTCTGTCTCTGTCTCTGTCTTTCTCTGTCTATCTCTGTCTATCTCTGTCTCTCTGTCCCTGTCTCTGTGTGTGTGTGTGTGTGTGTGTGTGTGTGTGTGTGTGTGTGTGTGTGTGTGTGTGTGTCTCTCTCTCTCTCTCCTCTCCTCCTCTCCTCTCTCTCTCCCCTCTCTCTCTCTCTCTCTCTCCACACACACACACACACACACACACACACACACACACACACACACACACACACACACACACACACACACACACACACACACACACACACACGGGAGGGGGGCGGAGGTAACAGATGCAGAATCCGACACACTGTCTTCTTATATCCCCTACCCCTTATATCCATGTTTTTCTTTTTTATTAAAACAAATCTAAGAGACTGACTGACCCGCTTACAGGCACAACACACGGCAACAAGGGGACTGTCCCTGGCAAAATTCTGTAGAAAAAAACCACTCTGATAGAGAAACAAATACAGTTGCAGACAGGTAAAAATAAGTAATAGGTGGCGCTGTACTTGTGACAACACGCTCTCCCCGGAGAGAGCAGCCTACATTTTTACGCAGAGAAATCTGCTGTGACAGAAAGTGGTAGAAAATGAATATAAAAGAAAATAAATAACATGAAGTTTTTTTCTTTGTGATCTACAAACTAAAAGGGCTGATTGAAAAGAAGATACACAGTGAGCTAGCTGTCTTTGGGATTCAGCAGGATTGGCATGGCATGGCATGGCATGGTATGGTATGGTATGGCACAGTATAGCATAGCTGGTGGAGCTCCTGGAGTTAACATCAGTGCTGACTCCACTCTCCCCCAAAGTCCTTCGGATGAGACTTTAAACTGAGGCCCCGTGTGCGGACACACGCAGAACGTCTTGCGCACACGTTAAATCCTGTTCCGCTTTTCGTAAGAGTAGGCCATTGTGTGCCGGTGGGAACAGATAACATTTCCAAAACTGCATACACACGGGGACTGCACAAGAGTGTTTATCCCATTATCCTCAGTATAAAAGAATACACAAAAATAAATAAATAAATGAATAGCATGGCATGGCATGACATGGCAATGCATGACATAGCATGGCATAGCATAGCACAGCATAGCATAGTATAGCATAGCATGGCATAACATGGCACAGCATAGCATGGACCTGATACCAGAAAAGAACGGGCCCTGTGGTATCAACAGCAGTGTCCCTGTGAACCTCTGTCTCTCAGATTTGAGTCAGGACAATGAGATAGATTCCCCTCTCTTTTAATTTTTTTTTTTTAGACAAAGTGAGTGATGTGTTGGCGAAGTCTCTTCCTGCTTCCCTATTTCCTGTTAACAGCCTGGTCACGTCACTTCATGGTCACAAACATGTGAGATCTTCCCTTAGGGTTTTGTTTTTTTGGGTTTCAGCCTGTTAGGTTAGTCCCACGTACGCACTTAGGTAGACAGACCTACGGTAGGTCTGTGCTCATAGATCTTTATACAGCTGCTTTTTTTGTGTCAGAACGCCAGTGTTTTTTTTCTGTCTCTGTCTGTTTGTCTAATTGTCTGTCTGTCTGTCTGTCTGTCTGTCTCTGTCTGTCTGTCTCTGTCTGTCTGTCTCTGTCTGTCTACCTGTCTGTCTGTCTGTCTGTCTTTGTCTCTCTGTTTCTCTCTCTGTTTCTCTCACTGTCTCTGTCTGTCTGTCTGTCTGTCTCTGTCTGTCTGTCTCTGTCTCTGTCTCTGTCTCTGTCTCTCTCTCTCTCTCTCTCTCTCTCCCTCTCTCTCTCTCTCTCCTCCCCCCCCTTCTCTCTCCCCCTCCCTCCCCCCACTATACTCTCTCCCCCCTGTCTCTCCCCCCTGTGTGTGTGTGTGTGTGTGTGTGAGGTGAGAGAGAGAGAGAGAGAGAGAGAGAGAGAGAGAGAGAGAGAGAGAGAGAGAGAGAGAGAGAGAGAGAGAGAGAGAAGAGAGAGAGTTTCGTCACTACAAAGCTACGCTATCGCCAGGATCTGGGTATCATCACTTCAGTTGCGGGGCCAACATCACTAACATCACTAGGAAATGTAATGAAGACAACAAAAGCCGCAACAGCGGCAGTAACATATTGGGCGCTGACAATGAATTGTATATAATGAAGTCAGAAAAACACACAGTACACACTTCACACAAACACTACAGTACAGTGCACATACACGCTTAGGTAACTCTGAACATGTACAAGCATCAATCATGGTGATAGTGTACAGGGATAGGTCATGTTGATAGTATACAAGCATAAGTAATGGTGATAGTAAAGGTACTGATGGACAATATTTTTAGACACACACACAACACACACACACACACACACACACACACACACACACACACACACACACACACACACACACACACACACACACACACACACAATTAAAAGCAATTGAAAATGTTAGGTTTTGTTGTTTTGGTTGTTTTTTTTGGGGGGTGGGTGGGAGGTGGTGGGGTCGGGGTTTTTGTTGGGGTGGGGGGGGGGGGTTTGGGGGGAGGGGGGGGTGTAGGGAAGGTGCAATCTTGTCCATCTAAAAAACTCGTTCTTATTGTGGAAAAAGAAGCAATAACAAAATCCTAACCCAACCCAACCCAACCAAAACCCAGCGTGCCAGTATGATGAGTTTGTCCTGTCAACGAGAGTAGCCTGATTTCTTTGGCTAGGTTTGGGAATATCACTGGTCTCCTGTGGCGACGCTCTTGCTCACTGGGTACGGGTTCGTTTGCACGCTGTTGACCTTTACTTGTGGGTGTTATACATAAACGTCTGTCTTAATGAAGAATGGTGCACGGTCAGGCTAATGACTTGGCGCGACTCGATATAAACTTACTGCTACAGACAGGACACGACAGAAAAGCCAACGTGTCATTTCTGACTCTGAATCCATTGTATAATTAGCACTATTAATGCTATTACCTGGTGTGGTTTTTCTTCCCCAATGTTATGGATTTCCATTGACACTGGTATTTGTATTGAAACACTCGAGCAACTTCGTCTAGGAACGGCAAAGATTAGGCCTGTGCTACTTCTTAGGCCTATTAGGCCTATAGGGCTTCTTTCCCGTCCTATATACACAAGATTATACGTTAATGAAAATACACACGAGACAACTACGTGTTCATTACCAGAAAACGGCCATCTAATCAAAGTCTATTACTTGGAGGTACACGAGAAGCAGGGATAAATTAGACGTGTGTGTGTGTGTGTGTGGTGTGTGTGTGTGTGTGTGTGTGTGTGTGTGTGTGTGGTGTGTGTGTGTGTGTGTGTGTGTGATGTGTTTCCACAGTCGAGGTCTGGAGCCATGTAGGTCTGTGTCTGTTAATTCCAGGCCTTTGCCAACATGAGAACTGTGGGATCGGTGTGGAGCACTACTGTCTCTCCGTGAGTGCCAGACACCCGAACCCTGTCATTTCATCATAAGTGGCCTTGTAGCTCTGCCCGTGCCCCATACTTTATTTATCACAGTCCACGTCGGGGCTACAGTACCTACCTGGTACCCCACCCATTTTGGAAACTTTCCCAGTTTGATTGGGAATCACCGTAAACTCTTTGACAGTTGTTCCTCTTTTTTGTTTTGCGACAGTCAGTCAGGCAAAATATGGCATTTTTCCCTCTCTTGCTGCTTCACTTTATTTTTTATTCAATTAATTTTTAAAGACTGTTCCATTAATTAAAAGAAGAACTAATGATACCGAAGCAAAGTAGATGATGTAACTTTTGGCAAAGGTACATGCTTGTAGCTCAGTTGGTTACAGACCAGCATCTTAACTCACTTTGGGTACAGGATTTTGGGTGACCCTGTTCCTTTAATGTTATTTGATAGTTATAACTACACATACTACTTGTTGTTGTTATTTGATGTTATCACAACAGACTTTGTTTTTGTTATTTGATAGTTATCATTTCAGATTTGTTGTTGGTATTTGATAGTTACGACTAGAGACTTTGTTGTTGTTATTTGATG
>CM060325.1:5753592-5841092 GCA_030674155.1 Stramonita haemastoma | reverse complement strand
TAATGAAGGAGCAGGTGAAGAGAGCAGACTGATGCTGTCACTACAGGGACTGACTGTTTCCAGACATAGGGAAGCAAGGATTCAGCACAGGGACAGCGCTAGTAAGCGTGTTTATTACTTGGGTTATAAGAAAAAAAAATGCTTGGGTTATAAGAGAACTAGGAACTGAAGGTGGCACGTTGATGTGAAACGTCAGGTGATATGCAGGCTGGATGATCGTGAACACAGCACAGGCTGTCACTCTGCTGCGTTCCCTTCAGCCGTTCCCTGTTTGCTCTCTTCTGACAGGGCAATGGTGATATGATTATTTCATTTCATTTTATACCACTTTATGTCACAGCAGATTTTGTTTGTGTGAAATTTGGGAGTTCTTCCCAGGGAGAGCCTGTCGCCACAAGCGCAGCGCCACCCATCTTTTTGTTGTTGTTTCTCCTGTCTGCAACTGTGTTTTCCTATCAGAGTGGCGTTTTTCTACAGAATTTTTGCCAGGGACAATTTTCTTGTTGCTGTGGGTTCTTTTACATGTGTGCTAAATATTGTGTAACACAGAGGACCTCCCTCGGTTTACCGTCTCATCTGAAAGATTGGCACCCAGACCACCAATGGAGGGGGTGGGGTGGGGGGGAAAGTTTTGGGCTCAAACGGGATTCGAACCACCTTACACTTCTGACCTAGACTTTTCGGTTTTTAGCAGGCACGTTATCTGTAGACCACTGATCATGAAAGATAAGGCCTTTGCTTTCATTCTACAATAGTAATATGATCATGAAAGATGGACGCTTTTTCTGCATTCCTGGTTTACGACACTTTACCTACCACCAACCACAGACCCCCAACAACGACCCAAACCACCACTTCCATCAAATCTCTCCCTCTCACAATCCCCCCCCCCCTCCCCTCTCTCCACCCCCAGGTCGTCAGCATCTCTCTCTGTGTGTCGCGATGCGCTCCGTTTGTTCAGGGTCTGTGGCAAGGGCGCAAAAAGCCTCCTTCAAATATTTACCTCCCTTGGCAGGAGAGAGTTGGACGAGGAGGCTGAGTTATGCCCCTTTGCCCTCCCGCGTGACCAAGATGAAGGGCACAGGAGAAGGGGAGGGGGGGGGGGAGGATGTGTGTGTGTGTGTGTGTGTGTGTGTGTGTAGGTATGTGTGTGGTGTGTGTAGTCATGTGCTGTCGGTGTGTGTGTGTGTGTGTGTGTGTGTGTGTGTGTGTGTGTGGGGTGTGTTGGGGGGGGGGGGGGGGGGGGATGGGTGTGGGTGTGTGTGACTAGGCACATGCATGCACACAAAGACAAGTTTTTGTGTGTGTGTTGAGAGAGAGAGAATCAAATCAAATCAAATCAAATCAAATTCTTTTATTCGAGGATAATGAATAAGCAAATGAATAAGAGAGACAGAGACAGAGATCACAATAATCCAGTTCTCTTTCTCTCCCTGATTTCTTTTTCTCCCAGTAACACGGTGTGATTGCTTCATGACCATCTTCTGTGCTCTGTTTCAGGTCACACCTTTGGGGAACCTCAGATAGTCAACGAGAGGCTGGAGGGGGGGATATGGTGAGAGAGAGAGGCAGTAACCACACCATAATTATTATCAGTTATCATAACACCATGATGATTATTATCAGTTATCATAACACCATGATGATTATTATCAGTTATCATAACACCATGATGATTATTATCAGTTATCATAACACCATGATGATTATTATCAGTTATCATGACACCATGATAATTATTATCAATGAGAGACTGGAAGGGTGGGGTATGGTGAGAGAGGCAGTAACCACACCATAATTATTATCAGTTATATCAGTTAACATAACACCATGATAATTATTATCATCAATGAAAGATAGGAAGGAGGGATATGGTGAGAGAGACGGACAGTAACCACGCCATAATTAACACTTTTACCTCATGTGATTTTTTTGTTTTTTGGTTTGCTTGTTTCATGGCTAGAGCTCTGAGGTTCAGCAATGGTGAGATTACAGCATATGGGTCTGATTTTAGCCATCATTAAGGTAGCTGCATTCTGACTTCAGGGATCAGTGACTGACAGGCTGTAAGGAGGAATGTGGTGAAGCAAAACTGTATGGATAGTTGTCAATAATTAATTTTGAAGTCTATGCATCATCAATGAAGGATTGAAAGAGGAATCCTACCCCTTTTTTTTTTCTTGGGGTTTTTGGCGTTGTTTGTTGGGGTTTTTTGTGTGTGTTTTTTTCTTTTATCTTTCTTTCTTTCTTTCTTTCTTTCTTTCTTTCTTTCTTTCTTTCTTTCTTTCTCTCTCTCTTTCTTTCTTTCTCTCTTTCTTTCTTTCTTTCTTTTTTTTTGTCTGTCTGTCTGTCTTTCTTTTTGTCTGTCTGTCTGTCTCTCTTTCTTTCTTAATATTTTATCCTTTCTTTTCTCTCTCTCTTTCTCTTTCTCTTTCTCTGTCTGTCTGTCTGTCTGTCTGTCTGTCCGTCTGTCTGTTTTCTTTCTTTCTGTTTATATGTATTTTTCTCTCTTTTCTTTTCTCTTTTTCAACCCCTCCCCCCCCCCCCCCCCTTATTCTTTCTCTTTGGTGGAGTGTTATCTTTGATTTGATTTTATTTTGTTGTTGCATATTTTGTATGTTGGTTACTGCAGGTAGAGAAATGGAGAATGATACTCAGTGGTTTCATCATTGTTGTCTGCATGGTGTCTGATCGCCATTTTTATTTATGATTGTTTTATGTCATTGTGTGCCAGTTGGAACAGATAAATAACATTTACAAAACTGCATATATACGAGGACAGTCTGACTGAATGAGGCACATGAGTGCTTATTCCATTATCCTCATGAATAAGAAAGAATAAAAGAATAAAGAAATCATCTTCATCAAGCGCTCAGGAATAAATGAATAGAGAAATAAGATAAATGAATGAATAAATAAATAAATGAGTGAAAGAAATGGATCTCCTCCATGGAGCGCTCAGATCAGGAATAAATAAATAAATAAGTGAACAAATAAATAGATAAATGAATAAATAAAAGAGTAAATGAATAAATAAGTGAAAAAACAAAAGAATAAAAGTGTGAATGAATCAATAAGTTAATAGATAAGTGAATACATCAATAAAAGAATGAATTAAAAAAAAAAGAATAAATGAACAAATAAATAAGTGAATGAACAAATAAATGAATAAGTAAATAAACAACCATGACTGTGCTCTTGTGTGGCAGCATGAAGACAGAAGTGGTGGATGACAACACAGTGGTTCGTGCTCGGGGATTACCATGGCAGTCGTCAGATCAGGACATCGCTCGCTTCTTTAAAGGCCTCAACATCGCAAAGTGAGTTTGTCATATTGAAGGCTGTTATGTTGTGTGTGTGTAGTGCTGACATTATTTATGTATTATATAGTGTCTCAGTATTGTTTTGGCAGTCATCAGATCAGGACATCGCCCGCTTCTTTAAAGGCCTCAACATCGCAAAGTGAGTTTGTCATATTGAAGGCTGTTATGTTGTGTGTATGTAGTGCTGACATTATTTATGTATTATATAGTGTCTCAGTATTGTTTTGGCAGTCATCAGATCAGGACATCGCCCGCTTCTTTAAAGGCCTCAACATCGCAAAGTGAGTTTGTCATATTGAAGGCTGTTATGTTGTGTGTATGTAGTGCTGACATTATTTATGTATTATATAGTGTCTCAGTATTGTTTTGGCAGTCATCAGATCAGGACATCGCCCGCTTCTTTAAAGGCCTCAACATCGCAAAGTGAGTCAGTTACACTGAAAGATGCTATACTATGTGCATGTAGTGCTAACATTATTTATGTATTATATAGTGTCTCAGTATTGTTTTGGCAGTCATCAGATCAGGACATCGCCCGCTTCTTTAAAGGCCTCAACATCGCAAAGTGAGTTTGTCATATTGAAGGCTGTTAGGTTGTGTGTTATGTAGTGCTATCATTATTTATGTATTATATAGTGTCTCAGTATTGCCAAGGCAGTCATTAGATCAGGACATCGTTTGTTTTTTCCAAGACCTGAACATTGCAAAGTGAGTTTGTGACATTGAAGGGTGTTGTGTGTGTGTAGTGTTTACATTAAAATATATGTAGTATCTGAGTACTGCGTTGGCAGTCCTCGTGTCAGGATGTCACCACTTTTTTAAAAGACCTGAACATTGCAAAGTGAGTTCGTGACTCATTGAAGGGTGTTATGTTGTGTGTATGTAGTGCGTACACATAGTGTCTCAGTACTTTGCTTGTTGTTTTATTGTTTGTTGTAATGTTTTCACGTTTGTGTGTGTGTACTGTTTGTTATTTGATCAGGATTGTGTTGGTGTGTGGTGTATTTGGTTGTGTGAGTATCAGAAGTGCACTGTAAAGCAGGTTGTCTACATATCTTTTTTGTTTGTTATTTTTTTTGATGATTTGCTTTGGGTTTGCTTTTGTTTTTGTTGTGTTTTTGTTTGGGTTTTCTTTTTTTTGGGGGGGGGGGGGGAGGGGGGGGGAGACTTAGAATGAGGGAGACAGAGATAGAGACAGGCATACAGAAAGAAACGACAGATATACAGACAGACAGAGACAGACAGGCAAACACACAGACACAAAGAGAGAGAGAGAGAGAGAGAGAGAGGAGAAGAGAGAGAGAGAGAGAGAGAGAGAGAGGAGAGAGAGAGATGTGCTGGTGCAGGTAGGCTGTCACTTTCATGTAGAACCTGTTGCTACAAAAAAAATCCTACACCTTCCTCTTCAGTTTCATTGCTGTCAGGTTTCCACCACCATCATTGTACCTGTTTTCACAAAAAGCAGAAATGTGTTGGCCTTTCAAGCTGAAGTGTAAATTACTGCCTTGGGAGGTAGGAGGGAGGGGGGGTGTTTTAAAATATATTTTTTAAAAAGGGTGAAGAAATACAAACCACCATCACCTTTCCTACACCAGACTTTCCCCGACACTATACAATCTTACTTATGATCCATTCTATTTTTGGAACCTTCCCGCCCCCCCCCCCCCCCAAAGCATGCACTCCCTCACTCACTCACTCACTCACTCACACACACACACACACACACACACACACACACACACACACACACACACACACACACACACACACACTTACACACACACACTTACACACACACACACACACACACACACACACACACACACACACACACACACACACACACACCACACACACACACTCCCTCTCCCCACTTCTCTCTCTATCCCCCCCCCTCTCTCTCTCTCTCCCTCCCTCCCTCCCTCTCCCTCCCTCCCCCCTCCCTCCCTCTCTCCCCCCCCCCCCCCCCCCCCTCTCTCTCTCCTTAGGAAATCATCCACGCACCATTTGATGGCCTAGGACAGGAGTGAAGGAGAGATGAACAACCAGGTGTTGCCACTTCTATCGAACAGCTTCACATCCTATCAAGAGCAATGAGAATGTCATGGTGGTGGTGGTGGTGGTGGTGGTGGTGGTGGTGGTGGTGGTGATGGTGGAGGTGGTGGTGGTGGTGGTGGTGGTGTGGTGGTAGTGGTGGTGGTGGTGGTGGTGGTGATGATGGTGTGGTGGTGATGGTGGTGGTGGTGGTGGTGATGATGGTGGTGGTGGTGGTGGTGGTGGTGGTGGTGGTGGTGGTGGTGGTGGCGGCAAGTGTGGGGGGGAGTGTTAAGGGAAGAGAGGGAACAGGAGAGAGGGGGGAGGGAGGGAGAAAGTCGAGTGTTCAAACAGCAGCAAGTATTGATCTGCTGACAGCTGTCCCCCCCCCTCCTCCTCCTCCTCTCCTCTCCCCTCCCTCAGCAATCTGAACTCTGAGGTAACACTACAGTCAGCCAACCAGCCAACCAGCCACTGGCTGTGTGGTGTGATTAATAAAAAGCGTTTTGGAGTCAGTGAAAGGAAAAGTTTAGTACATTAGGACTGAGCGTCATTGTCTGTTCTCACTGTGAACTGATATATATACACAAATACAGAGATAGGTGTATATGTGTGTATGTTGCTGATGCTTTGGTCTGTGTTCATTAAAAAAAAAAACCTAACAAAAATAGAAAAAAAGAATTATATTTATATCATAATAGGAGTGAAGTGAAGTGAAGGGATAGGTGATAGATGTATGTCTATTACTGATGCTTTGGCCTGTGTTAAAAACAACAACAGCAACAACAACAAAAACATGACATATTTATATCATAATAGTAGTGAAGTGATAGATGTGTGTCTCTTACTGATGTTTTGGCCTGTATTAAAACAACAACAACAACAACCCAACAAAAACAAACATGACATATTTATATCAGGACAGCAGTGAACTGACAGGTGTATGCATAGTACTGATGCTTTGGCCTGTGTTCAGTTAAAAAATCAAAACAAAGACACAGCTTATTTCTATCATGATAGCATAACCTGTGTTTGAATAATAAAGAAGTTTATAATCATATTGTCAGTTGATCTCCCAGGTTCAGCAATGGTGAGTGAGGTTTCTGCATATGCAATCATTTGTCTACCAATTAGAGTGCTGTATTCTGACTTTGGGGATGATGTCTAAACACAACATCTTACCATTGTGCACATGTTTTTAATAAACATTTTATCTGTTTTTACTGGATACAATGGCCTACTCTTCCAAAATGCAGAATGGGTTTTGACATGTCCACAAGATATCCTGCATGTTTTTATACATGGAACCTCAGCTTATAGTCTCATCCAAAGGACTTTTGAGGGCACAGAGTCGGAACTGATGTTAACTCTAGGGAGAAATAAATCCATGGAATGGGTATACCAGTGATGGTTCAAACCTACACAGTCAGGTCATGAGCTCAGTGCCCCTGATCACGAGCGCTATCCCATTGCCCTGTATCATGAATAAAGTGCCTTCCATTTCTATCGTAAATATCACGTTATGGTCCTATCCTGAGTAACAGAAGCTGTATTCATAATTACTGTCAGTAACAGCCTGGTGAGATGGGTGTGATGAGTCGTCGTTTGCTCCTCCTGATACTTGAGGGGAGGAGGAGGAGGGGGTGGAAGAAGGAAGGGGGGGGGGGGGGGGGGGGGGGGGGGGGGTGGAGGGGGGGGGAGATAGGACTTGATAGAGAGAGAGAGAGAGAGAAAAAGAGACACGTGGCAGATGCATATGGATAGGTATAAAAGCTTTTACATTACTTCTATGACAGATGTGCACACTCTCATGAGAGAGAGAGAGAGAGAGATAGGGGGGGGGATGGATGGACAGACAGACAGACAGAGACACAGACAGACAGACAGACAGACAGACAGAGACACATGGCAGATGCATATATGTAGCATTGGTATAAAGTTTTTTACATTACTTCTATGACAGATGTGCGCACTCTCATGAGAGAGAGAGAGAGAGAGAGAGAGAGAGAGAGAGAGAGAGAGAGAGAGAGAGAGAGAGAGAGAGAGAGAGGACAGACAGACAGACAGACAGACAGACAGACAGACAGACAGACAGACAAACAGAGACACGTGGCAGATGCATATGTAGCTATTGGTATAAAGTCTTTTACATTACTTCTATGACAGATGTGCACAGTCTCATGAGAGAGAGACAGACAGACAGACAGACAGACAGACAGACAGACAGACAGACAGACAGACAGAGACACAGACAGAGACACAGACGGACAGACAGAGAAGGGGGAGGTGAAGAAATGAGGGAGGCAAAAGTGTACTGCATTCATGAGTATTAGTGTGTTATTGTATACTGCATAAAATAATAGACACAGTTGTGTGCATGGGCATTCGTATGGGGATGAGAAGGTGAAGAGAGAGGGAGGGGAGGGAAACAAAACAATCCTTACGCAAAAACGCCTACATGCACATGTATACACACTCATGCATGCACACACACATGAACACACACCACACACACACACACCACACACCACACCACACACCACACACACACACACACACACACACACACACACACACACACAACACACACAAAACACACACACACACAGTGTTCTGTATGATTCCGATTTGCATGTCTTAGTATCAGTTGCAGAAAAATCTGCCTCGAAAACTGTATTGACATCAGCTCAGTGAAGGGGAGAGAACTGTGATGTTCAACATTGCTACATTTGCTTAATGGTGATAATGGGATACATGGAGCAGTTTTTCTTCACATCAGATTAGATATCATTATTTTCAGTTTGATGCATTTTCATAGTGCAAATATCTTCTAATTGCAAGAGGAATGCAACACCTGTTGTACATGTCAAGGTTTTGTTGTTGTTGTTGTTGTTGTTTTTTGGGGGGGGAGGGTTGTTTACCTTTCTTCATTTTTTTTTTTCTAACAAAGTGCCCATTGGCTTCTTGGTGTCACAGTTTATGAGAAATTGTTTCTGGCAACATGTTTATTGTGAAATGTTTTCATGTGAAATGATGATAATTGTCAGACATATTCATGTGATATATGTGAACTGTAAACTAAAAGGGATTGTATTGGATGTTTTGTGTGTGTGTGTGTCTGTGTGTGTGTATGCATGTGTGTGTGTATGTGTGTGCGTGTGTGCATGAATGTATACATGCATGTGTGTGTGTGGTGTGCGCATACTTGTGTGTGTGTGTGTGTGTGGTTGTGTGTGTGTGTGTGTGTGTGTGTGTGTGTGTGTGTGTGTGTGTGTGTGTGTGTGCATGCATGTATGTGCGTGCAATAAATGTGTGCATGTTGTGTGCGTGTGTATGCTTGCATGCATGTTTGTGTGTGTGTGTGTGCACCCAGGGGTGGGGTGGCACTGTGTCTGGGTATTCAGGGGAGGAGGAAGGGGAGGCGCTGATTCGCTTTGAGAACGAGGAGCACAGAGACCTGGCTCTGAAGCGACACAAACACCACATCGGTCAGCGCTACATCGAGGTCTACAAGGCATCGGGCAAAGACTTCATCAATGTGGCTGGAGGTAGTTTTTTTAAAAAAATCATTTTATTTTATTCTTTTATATCGAGGATAATGGGATAAGCACTCTTGTGTGTTTTTTTTTACATTTTATATATATATATATATATATATTATATATTATTATATATATATATTATATATATTGTGTGTGTGTGTGTGTGTGTGTGTGTGTGTGTGTATGTGTATATATGTGTGTGTGTGTGTGTGTGTGTGTGTGTGTGTGTGTGTGTGTGTGTGGTGGTGCGCGCGCGCGCGCGTGCGCACGCGTGCGTGTGTGTGCTTTGTTCTGCCTAACTCATCACCAGTGTCTATTCTATCTGATGTGGGCTGTACCTTAGACAGACTCACAAGCAGATAATCTGGCAGTGAAATTAAAAAGGGTTGGTGACAGTGACAGTGACAGTGACATGAACAGTTGGTTTTAGGATGTACCTTAGACTGACAGACAAGCAGATGATATGGCAGTGACAATGATGAGAGTTGGTGTCTGTGACATTTATCTATTTATTTATTTATTTATTTATTTATTTGTTTAATTTATTCTTTTATATCAAGGATAATGAAATAAGCACTCATGTGCTTTTTTACATCCAGTCCCCATGTGTATGCAGTTTTGTAAATCTTGTCATGTGTTCCCACCAGCACACAATGGCCTAGTCTTACGAAAAGCGGAGCAGGATTTAACATGGAACCAGGAAGGTTGTGTTTTAGGCTGTACGCTAACCATACTGACAAGCAGACAAATGGCAGTGACGATGATGAGGGTTGGTGACAGTGACAGTGACATGACAGTGACAGTGACAATGATGAGGGGTTGGTGACAGTGACAGTGACAAAGGTGTAGGGCTTGGTGGACAGTGACAATGATGAGGGTTGGTGACAGTGACAGTGACAATGATGAGGGTTGGTGACAATGACAGTGACATGGAGGGTTGATGACAATGACAGTGACAATAATGAGGGTTGGTAACAGTGACATGACAAGGCAGTGACAGTGACTTGACATGGCAGTGACACTGACAGTGACAGTGACAGTGAGGGTTGGTTTTTCAGGCAGCAGCACAGAGGCCCAGGCTTTTCTGACGCGCGGAGGGCAGAGCATCATCCGATGCGGGGTCTTCCCTTCACTGCCCCACTGCTCAAGTCGTGAGTCCCTTTTGCCTGCTGCTGTAGTAGTAGTGGTAGTAGTGATGGTGTAGTCGCCTGCTTTGACCTATATTCAGTTTTGTTGTTGTTGTTGTTGTCTTCAATTTTACGTCTGTTCACTTCTAGTGATATAAGACGAACCTGTATTCAGTGTTTCTGGTATTTTTTTGTTTTTTGTTTTTTTTGATTTGTTCAGTGTGTCTGTTAGCATTTTGTGTCCTTTTCAGCAAGTCCTCTCTGATTTTGCTGAAGTTAGGGGAGAAAAAATAAACAAACACAGAAGAAGAAAAAGACTATCTGGTTATATATAGCTTTGTAGAGACTCTGTGTGTGTGTGTGTGTGTGTGTGTGTGTGTGTGTGTGTGTGTGTGTGTGTGTTTGTGTGTGTGTGTGCGCGCGCGCACTTGCGCACGATGTGGATGGATGGGTTTGCTTTTTGAGTTTTGAATTGCTAGAAGTAAGACATGGGAAAAAGATTATGCTGCCATCATGATAATGTGATTGTTTCCACAGTAGGACACATAGGGCTTTTTGTTTTTTGTTGTTTTTTTTTCTTTAATATTCATTGAGTTATCGTAAAAAAAAAGGAGAAAGTCACTCTGCCTACATACATGAGAGAAGTTTTGCTTTAGTCATTATCAAGTTCTCAGATTCCTGAAGCATGTAACCTTCATTTGTTGTCTATCATGAGTCTTTTTTTTCTAAAAAACACAAAAAAACAAACAAACAAGAGTGTCCTTTTTTTATTAGTAGTATTTTTAAAAAACAAAATCTGATGCATAAATATCTGTAGAACTCCTAGCTGTATGATATAGTATACACTGTGAGCGGCTTATCATCAAACATAGGTGATCAGGGCCTGTGATGTTGTACATATTATCATCAAATATAGGTAAAGAGGGCTTATGATGTTGTACATAGCTGTTTAATGTTCTGTTATAGTAGTTAAGTGTAGATCTCCACCAGCCTACTACTACTAAAGAGAGATGTAGAACAGTGATTGACAAGTGGACTCTGAAAGAAAGAGAGCAGACATTGCAGAGCAAAGGCTGTATAAACACTGCAGAGAAAAACAAACAAACAAACAAAGTGTAGCCGCGTGATGTTCTTTTCAGTTATCACAAGTGATGCGTTGCGCACACATTGCGCGGCAGGTCACATGACTGGGTAAGTCTTGGGTTTGGGATTTGTATATATATCATTCAGTTTCTCAAACAGAAGTCCAGGTGCTTTATTTCAGATTTTTTTTTACATACATAGTCTGCTGCAAAACAACTTTGCCATTTCTCAAGAGCAACGGTGATGATTGTTTCCCTGTCGATTGAACTGAAAGCACATGAGTGCTTATTCCATTATCCTATAAACTTGATTGAAGTGGAAAGATCAGGGGAAAAGTGAGATCCTTGAACTATTAACCAGCCCCAGGTAGCATCAGCAAAGGAGGTTTTGAATCCAACCTGTCAGTCCATCCCCCTTTACCTTGACTCTCACCTGAGAAATGGCAGAGAGGTTATGCAGCGTCTTTCTTTTCCAAGGTCTGTGGAACTGTTATGAAGAGAGCTGGGGCAGTATACCTGAGGAGAGGACAGGTGGCAAAAGGTGTACTGTGTGTTAGGGCATCCTGGGTCGTGGTGGGGTACTGCTCTTTCTGTCACAGTGCAGGTGGTGTGGCCGTGCGGGTACAGGGGGGCTAGTTGTCGGGGGTACTGGGTTTGATCTCTCCTGGAAAACAGCCGGTGTTTGTTACTACTGCCACTGTATTTAATTTATAAGCAAACAGATCCCTGAGTTTCATACTACTATCTGGTGAAGTTGTGTAGTTTTTGATCATTGTATCCATGCTTTTTAGAAATTTTAAAACATTGCTAAGAAAGATGCACACATCACTAAGTGTTTTTCCATGCATACCGTTCTTAACGAATGGAGGATGGGATAGCCTAGTGGTCAGAACATTGCGCTGGCAATTTGAAGACCCAGGTTCGATTCCCAGTCGAAGGGATTTTTCTCCTGGAGTTAACATCAGTGCGGACTCCACTCTTCCCCTAAGTCTTTTGGATGAGACTATAAACTGAGGCCCCGTGTGCAAACGCACTCAGTACATCTTGCGCACATGTTAAATCCTGTTCTGCTTTTTGTAAGAGTAGGCCATCGTGTGCCATGGGAAAAGATGACATTTACAAAACTGCATACACACGGGGACTGGATGTAAAAAAGCACATGAATGCTCATTCCACTATTCTCGATATAAAAGAATAAATGAAAATAAGTAAAATAAAAATAATGAAATCCTATGAATAATAGACTGAGTCCACAGTATGTTCCTTTCTGTTTGTGCTAGTTTTTATTTTTCCCCAGGCCAGTTACTATTGCAAGGAAGTAAAACATGATTTTTTAAAAATTAAATGCTGAATAACGATAAGTTTTTGACACAGCAGTTACACTTTTGGTTTCCATATTTTTGTCTGATAGAGAGATGGTATAGAATACATCTACCATGATATTAACACATAGGGAGATGCATTAAAACATATCTGCCATGATTTTAACACATAGAGAGATGGTATAGAACACATCTGCCATGATTTTAACTCATAGAGAGATGGTATAGAACACATCTGCCATGATTTTAAGATATAGAGAGATGGAATAGAACACTACTGCCACGATTTTGTAAACCTAATCCAGGCAACTCTTGCACCACCAAACCTTTACCAGAATACGGCTGCTTTGGCTGCAAGAAATTGTGTCTGCTCTTGACAGAAATAGCTGGTAAGATTTAGAGCAGCAATGGAAAAAAAAGAACAACAAAAAAACCAAGAACAGTAGCTATAACTTTGTAAATCTATATTTGTGATACTTCTTACTTTATTCATTACATAAAAACATCATCTTCATGTGAACAGACATGAAGTCAGCGTGAACAGACATGAAGTCGGTATGTACTGTGTAGTGTTAAGCACACACGAAATCAATGTGTACTCTGAAGTGTTAAACACACATGAAGTCAGTGTGTACCGCATAGTCTAAACACACATGAAATTAGTGTGTAACTACATGTTCATGATTTCTTATCTTTTCTGCGTTAACTTTCCCACAGTGCTGGGTAGTGGCAGAGAGGGAAGAAGGGAGAGAGGCGGTGGTGATGATGATGCGATAGATAGGTAGATATGGAACATTGGTGACTGTTGGTGATAGTCGCATGCCAGGGCTCAGGGTTTGGGTTTGCCAGATCTCTCTCTACGTTGTAACGGTGCTTTACTTTCCGTATACTTGTCTTAACGGGGTCACAGCCAGTCCATCTCTCCCAGGAGGCAGGCAGCTGGCTTGTTTTGTCAGGGTATGGGTGGGTATGTACCCTCCTGAGAAGGAGAGGGGTATGTGGGTACATTTCACACGTAGGGGTGTGGGGAGCATTACCCTTCTTTATGGATTTTTTTTTTCTTTCTCGAGTTACATAGTAGAGTGAATGAGTTGTTATATTAACACAGTTTTTTTTCTTTTTCTCTTCAGAATTTTGAAACATGTAATTGTTGATGTTTTTGTGTCAAGGGTTGGTTTGTGCAGTGTTGAGAGAAAGTGTTGGGCTGTGAAGAGATGAGGTATTTTGTACTGTGTGCATGTGTGTGTATGCACATGTGCAAGGGTGATTGAAAGTGTGTGTGGAGTGTGTGTGTGTGTGTGTGTGTGTGTGTGTGTGTGTGTGTGTGTGTGTGTGTGTGTGTGTGTGTGTGCCCTTATATTTACTCATGTGGTGAGAATGTTATGGTAAGCATAACCAAATGAGCATTTTAAAGTGTGTATGTGTGTGTGTGCATGTGTGCATGCATGTGTGTGTTTGCACATGTGTGCCTTCATGTGTATGCCTGCATGTGTGTGCCTGTGTGTGTGTGTGTGTGTGTGTGTGTGTGTGTGTGTGTGTGTGTGTTGTGTTGTGTGGTGTGTTGTGTTGTGTTGTGTTGTGGGGGGGGGGGGGGCATGCATGCATGTGTGTGTGTGTGTGTGTGGTGTGCGTGCGTGCGTGTGCGTGTGTGCGTACGTGCGTGCATGTGTGGTGTGTGTGTGAATTAAATGAGTGAGTTGATGTGTTACCTGAAGGCCTTTCAGCTTCATTCATTGCCTTTAATTAAACCAAGGCTCACAAAGCAAGGAACAAAACTTGGCCAGACTCATGTCCTGTTCTACTTAAGATGGAACTGTGTTTGTTCCTGATGTCCTGTCTGTCATGCTTCCTATTGAACTGTCTTTGTTCCTTATGACATTTGCACCCCTTTCAGCTTATTGAGGCTTCACTCTGTGTTAATGTTGTAAACAGGACCTAAAATTCACTGTTCCTCCCCCCCCCCTTTTTTTTTTTTTTACTTCAGGAGATACTGTAAGCTTTTCTTTTTCCATTCAAGTCATAGTACTGATCTTGTATCTTTGGGGTGTTGGTAGGGTAAGTTAATCTCATTGAGCTCAATGAAGCAATGATGCAGAGATTGTAAGTAACGTTTATTGTGTTTTAAAGAGAGGGGAAAAGACCTGTGTGAAAGTCTCTTCACTTTGGCTGGCCTCAGTCAGGTAGGTTAGCATGTATTTTTTTCTGATCTCTGTCAGTACCATACTGCCATGGCAGCTGATAAGTGAGGCTCTGTCAGGGTTAATCTTACTAGGTTTATATTAATGTTGACGATAATATTGCTAAACAGTTCTTGGATCGTGTCAGTAGTGTACAGAATTCATGAAGTCACTTTCATTTCAACATGGTCGACCTTTTGCTTTGTCTGTCACTGATGTGTCAGTGTCACTGATGTGTCAGTGTCACTGATGTGTCAGTGTCACTGATGTGTCAGTGTACCCCTCTGTCACTGATTTGTCAGTCACTGATGTGTCAGTGTACCCCTCTGTCACTGATGTGTCAGTGTACCCCTCTGTCACTGATGTGTCAGTGTCACTGATGTGTCAGTGTCACTGATGGGTCAGTGTCACTGATGGGTCAGTGTACCCCTCTGTCACTGATGTGTCAGTGTGCCTCTATGTCACTGTGCCAGTGTGTCCCTATGTCACTGATGTGTCATTGGACTTCAGGGTGGAAGGTAGGTTGAAAAGCATAAACAGCAAAATCATCAGGATGTAATACTGAGATATACATGTATGCACATGTTCCTACCACATCTGGGGTACAGGTAAGGTGTATGTGTGTGTGTGAGTTGTGTGTGTGTGTGTGTGTGCATGCGTGCATTCGTGCGTGTTTGTGTGTGTGCATCCGTATGTGTTTGTGTGCATGCGCACACGAGTGAGTGGGGGTGAGAGAGTGAGATAGACAGACAGAGAGATGTCACCAAGAAAATGGTTTACTTTTAATGATAATACCAGCAGCACTGTTCTCATTCCCTATCCTAATCTTCCTACTCAATCGACAACATTAAATAAAACCGTATGAAATTGCACACTCTTTTCCTCAGCCAAGTGAACAAGCCCCTTTTCACTCCACATCATATTACTTACAACCCACAAACGTGTCAAGGTCTCCTGTTTCACAGTCACTTGGTCCCCTTTGCTTTTTGACAGTTGGAGTTTTTCACCCGCGAGCCAGACAGCTGCGAGATTTTGGATGGAGAGGAAGGCATCCTGTTTGTGCACTATACGGATGGCCGCTCCACGGGCGACGCTTTTGTGCTTTTCGCCAGTGAAGAGGAGTCGCTAAAGGCCCTGAAGAAGCACAAACACAACATGGGGCCACGCTACATTGAGCTCTTCAAGAGCACCACTGCCGAAGTGCAGCAGGTTGGTGAAGGGGGAGCAGAATTGTGTGTGCGTCCTTGGTTGTTGTTAGAGTGTAGAGTAGTTCAATACTTTCTTTCAAGTGTCTGTGGGGAACATGCATATTTTATCAGGGTTCCTATGGTCCTTGAAAGACCTTGAAAGTCCTAGAATTTTGGAGATCCCATTTCAAGGCCTTGAAAATCCTTGAAAATCAGGCATATGCCTCCAGGTGCTTGAAAAGTGCTTGAATTTTACTTTTACCATAGACTAAGAGGGACAAAGAGAGAGAGAGGCATGGTAAGATCAGGCGTGGTACTCTCTGCAAGTTTGTGAAAATCTGCCAAAAAAAAGAAACCCACGGAAGCAGGTCAAGGGAACTAACTATACTGTGCTGGTTAGTAATTACCATAAAATCCCTAGCATACGCCCACTCCTCCCCTGTCCACTGATTTAGGGCAAAATTGGGGGGTGGGCGTTTGCTAGGGATAGACCCCTTTGCACAAAATAATGTTTGTGCTCAACCATGTAATTGAGTGAATACAAACCCCGAAAGCATGTAAGTTAGGTCCTGTGAGTATAGATGAAGGAAAATAGAAAAAAAGGGATTTTGAGGCAAAGAAGGCCAACGAGTTCCATCGCTTTCCGTTGTATGTCCTTGTTTCGCAATACCCTGCCTTCAGATCTTTCATCTTCCAGATAATGCAGCACACCTTGGTCGACATGTTCAGATCTAACTGCTGGTCCTTTGGACAGTTTCTGTTTTTGTTTTGTCTTTTCCGTACTGCTGTTCAAGTCTATCTCTGTTTCACTCCACTCCCTGATCCTCTTCCTATCCACAGAAAATTCACGGGCACACTCCGAAACATTCCCACCTGCTTTGTTATCCAGATACTGGAGGGCTTCCAATTTGAAAGATACAGTGTAAGACTGTCGCTTCGGCATTTTGCAAAAATGGCAGAGAGATTCAAGAACCAACTTCTGGCCATCAGGAAGCGCCGTCAAAGTACCAGTACGTCACTGACAGACAAAATACGTCAGTGGAAAAAGCATGACGTAATTGTAATCACTTTGTTGGGGATGGGTGGGAATGAGGAGAGGGGACAAAGAATAAGAAAAAAGGAAAGAAACACGAAAAGGTCAAGAAGGGGAAAAAGATTACTTTTAGAACAGTCTGCACAAATTCTAGGGAAAGTAATCATAGTCTCTTTGAAAAAAGCAGGGTGGGCGTTTGCTAGGTAGTTACCCCTGTGCACAACTTTTGGCCCAAAGTGGGGGGTGGGCGTTTGCTAGATGGTGGGCTTATGCTAGGGATTTTATGGTACTTCCCTTCTCTGCTTTATGTCATAAGGCAATCCAAGCCTTGGTAGGCCTAGCAAGAAAACTTTTTCTGTTGAAAGACCATGTGTACCAACAATGGGTGTCCAGAAGGCATAAAGGGGAGCCGAAGGGGGGGGGGAGGGGGGGAGGGGGGGGCTTTTACTGGATATTCCACTTGGGTTCAGAGAGCAGTGTTTACACAACAGTCAGCAGGCCACCAACTTCCCCTTTCTTTTTCATGGAACACCCCCCCCCCTGTCTGTCTGTCTGTCTGTATGTCTCAGGTTCTAAATTGCCACATGGCCTCTGTCTCTCTCTCTGTCTGTCTTTCTGTCTGTCTGTCTGTCTGTCTGTCTGTCTATCTGACACAGGTTCTAAACTGCTGCATGACCTCTGTCTGTCTGTCTGTCTGTCTATCTGTCCGTCTGTCTGTCTCTCTATCTATCTATCTATCTATCTATCTTCGTCCGTCCCGTCCGTCCGTCCGTCCGTCCGTCCGTCCGTCCGTCCGTCCGTCCGTCCGTCGCGTCCGTCCGTCCGTCCGTCCGTTCCGTCCGTCCGTCCGTCCGTCCTCCGTCCGTCCGTCCGTCCGTCCGTCCGTCCGTCCGTCCGTCCGTCCGTCGTCCGTCCATCCATCCATCCATCCATCCATCCATCCATCCATCTATCTATCTATCATCTATCTGTCTGTATATCACAGGTTCTGAACCGCTGCATGGACCCGCGCACCACAGACCCCAGCCAGGCTTTGCTGACCACAGGCATGCTGACCCCCTTCGCCCCCCACCCCTTCCCCTACCAGATGCCGCAGAACCTCATCACCTTTGGCTCCCAGAGGGACTGCCTGCGTGTGCGCAACCTGCCCTCAGGGGCCCAGGTGACAGACATCCTCAACTTCCTGGGACCTTGGGCCCAGTACATCCGGCATAAGGGGGTGCACATGGTGTTTACTGCACAGGTAGGTTTGTCTGCTTCTCTTCTTGTTGTTGTGTGTGTGTTTGTTTACTTGTGTGTGTGTGGTACTGTAGTGAGGTGTTTTGTTTGAGGATTGTTAGGATGTGTTTTTGTTATGGTGTGTAATGTTGGTGGTGTCTTGTTATGGTGTGTAATGTTGGTGTGTCTTGTTATGGTGTGTAATGTTGGTGTGTCTTGTTATGGTGTGTAATGTTGGTGTGTCTTGTTATGGTGTGTAATGTTGGTGTGTCTTGTTATGGTGTGTAATGTTGATGTGTCTTGTTATGGTCTGTAATGTTGATGGTGTGTCTTGTTATGGTCTGTAATATTCATGTGTTGTCATTTGTGTGTGTGTTTGTTCTCCAACAGTGGTTTTATTTCAAATTGTGGTTGTGGTGGTTTAGGTGTCCACCCTGCGGTGTAGGGGTGGATTTGGTGTCTACCCTGGTGTGTGGGGGTGGATTAGGTGTCAACCCTCCTGTGTGGGGATGGATTTGATGTCTGCCTGGAGTGCGACCCCTGTCATTGGTTGTGATGTGAAATGAATGAAGGATCAATCTTAGTGTGGCATTTTGATTTGTAAATATTTCCAGATTGAAACTTTTTTTTTTTTTTACCATACTTGAATGAATTAAATGCCTAAAGATGGATTGCTCATAGCAAGCTGAGGTTTACTTGCAGTAGGGATTTTTATTTTTAATTTAACTAGATATTTTTTTTGCTTTGTTCCTAGAGCTCTGAGGTTTACCAATGTTGAGATTTTTGCACCATATGCAACCATTTTTTCTTCCACTATTTAGGAAGATGGATTCCAACTTTGGGGATGGTTTCTAAACATGACACCTGCATCCATGTGTTTTGGGGTTTGTTTGTTTGGTTTTTTTGTTTTTTTGTTTTTTTTTTATAGAATTTTGTGATTTGTTCCTACTAGCAGGAAATGGCCTATTCTTCTGATGGACGGAATGGGTCTTTGACATTTGCTCAAGATGTTCTGTATGCATTTCCGCATGGGACCTCAGCTCATAGTCTCAACCAGAAAACTTTGACATTCGTTTCAATTTTTGTTGTTGTTGGTCAAACTGGGAAGAAAGGGCATGACTAGGAATTGAACCCAGAACTTCACCATTTCCTTGTGAATGTTGCACGTTGCACTGTGTTTCAGTGGAATGCACTGGGCTTCAGTGGTGTGGATGTTGCACTGGGTTTGTTGCACGTGGTTTCAATGGCATGAATGCTGTATCTGGTTTCAGGGCCACCCCTCAGGAGACGCCTTCATCCAGATGGACTCAGAGGACGCTGCCATCATGACGGCGGCCGACCGCAACGACCAGCCCATGATCTTCGGCAACAAGACGCGCTTCATCCAGGTGCAGCAGGTGTCGGGGGATGACATGAGCATGATTCTGGCCAACAGCGTGCCCAGCCTCCCCTCCCCCATGCCTCCCATCCTCGCCCCCCTGCCTCCCCTACCTCAGCTGGCCTCTCTCTCTTCCCTGCCTGTGGCCTCCATGCCTCAAGTGCCGGTGTCCATGCCTCAGCCCCCCATGATTGCTCCAAATGGAATGAGTATGTCGTCATTCAGGGTTTTTTTGTTTGGGTTTCTGTAATGAATAAAAAAAAGGGGGAGGGGAGGGCAGGGAAATAGCCCAGTAAACAGAAAACAGGGTTTTTGGGGGTTTTTTCTAAGTGATTTTTATATCACAATGTGACCAGCATGTTGTGTATAATGCAATGTTGTCATGTAAAGATTCAGCATGTTGATGTTTCTGATAGTTAATGTTGACATGTAAAGATTCAGCATGTTGATGTTTCTGATAGTTAATGTTGACATGTAAAGATTCAGCATGTTGATGTTACTGATAGTTAATGTTGACATATAAAGATTCAGCATGTTGATGTTACTGATAGTTTATGTTGTCATGTAAAGATTCAGCATGTTGATGTTACTGATAGTTAATGTTGACATGTAAAGATAGAGGATGTTGATAGTTCTGTTAGTTAATATTGACATTTAAGATTCATCATGTGTGATATATTTTTGATTATGTTGTCACCACTGACCATACTGCAGCACACTGAGCCTTGTCTCAACAGAACTGATGAAAAATGAGAATCCCCCCTTCCTTGACCTGACCTGACCTGACCAAATCTATCCTGACCTGACCAAACCTATCCTGACCTGCCCAAACCTATCCTGACCTGACCAAACCTATCCTGACCTGACCAAACCTATCCTGACCTGACCAAACCTATCCTGACCTGACCAAACCTATCCTGACCTGACCAAACCTATCCTGACCTGACCAAACCTATCCTGACCTGACCAAACCTATCCTGACCTGACCAAACCTATCCTGACCTGACCAAATCTATCCTGACCTGACCAAACCTATCCTGACCTGACCAAACCTATCCTGACCTTACCAAAAACAATCCTGACCTGACCAAACCTATCCTGACCTTACCAAAAACAATCCTGACCAATTCTATCCAGACCAAAACTATCCTAACTTGACCAGACCTATCCCGACTTTTCCTGACCAAACCTAACCGAACCAAACAGGACCTGACCTAACCTATCCTGACCAGAACTGACCTCACCAAACCTGACCTGACAGTGTTGTGTGCGTGTCTGTGTGTGTGTGTGTGTGTGTGTGTGTGTGTGTGTGTGTGTGTGTGTGTGTGTGTGTGTGTGTCCTCAGTGCCCCCCTCAGCGCTGCAGCTGACGGCCCCTGCCCTGCCCTCCCCGCCCCAGGCTGCCCTGGGAACGATGCCGCTGGCTCCACTGCCGCAGCCCATGCCCCCTGCCGCTGCTGCTGCCGCCTTCCCGCCCGCCATGACCTCGCTGCCCCAACGGCCGCCCTACTACTCCCACATGATCCTCTGGTACCCCTCCCCCTCCCCCTCCTCCTCCTCCTTGTCTTCCTTCTCCTCCTCTTCCTCCCCTCACGCCTTGCTCCCCCCTCATCCTGGCCCCTGTTCGGTCATAATGCGAGGTCTTCCCTATAACGTTACCATTCCTGACGTAGTGAGCTATTTCTCTGGATTCCCTGAGGTAGGCTGCAGGGGTAGAGGGCAGGTGCAGGTGACTTGCAGTGCCACACACCGCTTTTCTGTAAAAAAAAAAAATAAAATAAAAATAATGAAAGTAAAACTGCACTTCACGTTTTGCTTGCTCACCTCATTCTGTTTTTAGGATTTGCTGTCCTTTTTAATTTTGGGGGGGTACAGGGGCTTGGTGTTTTTACCTGTTGTTCTCTTAATTTTTGGGGTACAGGGGCTTGGTATTCACCTGTTGTCCTTTTACTTTGGGGTACAGGGGCTTAGTGTTTACCTGTTGTCCTCTTAATTTTGGGGTACAGGGGCTTGGTATTCTCTATTCACCTTAGAAAGTGTGGGCTTTAACCATCTGTAAGTAGGATCGAGGGGGCAGGATAGCTCAGTGGTCAGAGCACTCACTTTCTCCCAGTCAAGTTAAGCAGCATCTAGCATGGTTACCAGTTGGATGGGTGACCGTTTCCACACCTTGACTTTACTACAGTCCCCTCAGTTCACCCAGCTGTAAATGGGTACCTGCCCTCTTTAGGCTCAGGGAAGGTAAAGCAGTGAGGGAGAGGAGACAGGTGCCGCCCTTAATTTGCTGGCCGCTAGAGAAGCTGAGGTCTATGATGCCTCATTCCCCTACGACCGCCTAGGTTATGGGACACCTTTACCTTTCTACTTTTTTTCAAGTGGGATTGGTGTTTGGGCTGGTTAAGTTAAAGTTAAAGTCTGTCCCAAGCCTAAGGCTCATCAGGCCGGTGCTTATCCCGGTTTCTGTGGCGCTAAGCGACTGAGAGTCATAAACTCCCCCTGGATAGGACGCCAGTCTATCGCAGGGTTAACCCCCCAACACAAGGTTGGTACCCCTTTTACACCTGGGTGGGGTGAGAAAATAGCCGTAAAGTGCCTTTTCCAAGGGCACAACGCCATAGCCGAAAGCTGGAATCGAACCCGCAACCTTTAGATTACGAGTCCAACGCCCTAACCACTTGACTACCGCGGCGGCTCTGTTTGGGCTGGTGGCCCATATCATTGACTTGGATTGGGGTTTTGAACCGTTTTCTGAATTTTCTGTAACAAGCATACTTTGGATTTTTTTTTTTGCTTTGTTTTTTTTTTTTCATTTAGTGAGGCTGGGGTGTATTTTTGTTTATTTTTTTGTCTGTTTACAAAGATGGTCATGAAAACAGGAGAAGAAAAGGCTGAAAGCGTGTTTTTTTTTAAAGTTTGGTATGTTGATCTAGAAAAATGAGAAAAAGAATATAAACTTTCAGCAACAAGTCACAGAGACATAATGTTGGGTAACACAAGACTGTTTCTTTGAGAGTGAATAAGGACAATCACTCAAAAAAAAAAAAAGTTGGATGAAAAAGAAAGATTCGGTAAAGTTAATATAAGTGTAACATGAATGTAGAAAACTGAATTATCAAAATTTAACAAAAAAAAACAACAAAGAAAGCCAGAAAGAAAGAAAAAATAAATCTACAAAGTGAAGTGTTGATCAGTGATAACAAAACTAATCATTGATATTTTGAATAGTGATAACTAAGCATTGATTTGATGTGTTGATCAGTGATGACAAAACTAAGCATTGATTTAATGTGTTGATCAGTGATGACAAAACTAAGCATTGATTTGATGTGTTGATCAGTGATGACAAAACTAAGCATTGATGTGATGTGTTGATCAGTGATGACAAAACTAAGCATTGATTTGATGTGCTGATCAGTGATGACAAAACTAAACATTGATTTGTTGAATAGTGATTGTAGAATGTGCTTCCATTCACGTGATCACACTTTCTTGTGACGTCATAGGTTAAGCACACTTATTCTACAGTGATGACAAAACTAAGCATTAATATGTTGACTAGCAATGACAAAACTAACATTGATTTGATGTGTTGATCAGTGATAACAAAACTAAGCATTGCTTTGATGTGTTCATATGTGATAACAAAACTAAACATTGCTTTGATGTGTTCATATGTGATGACAAAACTAAACATTGCTTTGATGTGTTGATATGTGATGACAAAACTAAACATTGATTTTATGTGTTGATCAGTGATGACAAAACTAAGCATTGATGTGTTGATCAGTGAGGACAAAACTAAGCATTGATGTGTTGATCAGTGAGGACAAAACTAAGCATTGATGTGATGTAATCAATGGTAACAAAACTAACCATTGATTTGATTAAATCAGTGATGACAAAAGCATTGATGTGTTGACTAACGATGACAAAACTAAGCATTGATTTGATGTGTTGATCAGTGATGACAAAACTAAACATTGATTTGATGTGTTGATCAGGTGACAGCAGACAGCATTCAGCTGCAGACCAACACAGATGGAAAGATGAACGGTGACGCCATCGTGACCTTTCACACCAGAGGGGAGGCGGAGCGCGCCATTGTGGAACGCAATCGTCGTCACCTTGGCAACCGCTTCATAGAGCTCTTCATGGCTTGAGGGCTTTGAGTCAGTGACTTTGAGATCATGCTGCTCTGTTTTTTGGGGGTTTTGTTGTTGTTGTTGTTGTTTTTATTTGGGGGGGGGGGGGAGATTGTACATGTTTGGTTTTCAACTTTGACATTGTTTATTGATCTCCCCCTCATTATAAGTACATTTTTGTTTTCGTGAGAGAGAGAGAGAGAGTGTGTGTGTGTGTGTGTGTGTGTGTGTGTGTGTGTGTGTGTGTGTGTGTGTGTGTGTGTGTGTGTGTGAAATCCTGACATTGTCTCCCTTGCTTTTACCCTAACTTGAAGGTTTGATATTGTTTCTCCTGTGAATTTGTAGGAGTTAAAATAATAATTTCTGAAAAGCTGAATGTTTTATTCCATAAGGCATCGAGCCATCAGCCAGAAAATGGCTTCAGTCATCAACTAGGCTAGCTACAAACTCTTGAACCTGTGTCTTAGAGCTCAAAGCGTTTGCAATGCAAGGGGAATAATTATAAAAAATTCAGACATGTATTCCTGGCCTTGAATTGTGAGTATGGCGTCTTCTGCTGTATGAAATTGAAACAGATTTTCTGAGGGTGGACAGAGAGAGTGTGAAGGATGTTTGCGACACAGGTCACCGATCTTGTTCCCCCTTGGAAAGATGCAGAACAGAACAGACAAGGCCAGTTGATTAAGTAATGATAGTGTTGAAACTGAGGTCTTTTTGACAGACACAGGGATTCTTTTCTAAAATTTTCCTTTTATTCTTCAATGTTGTGTGAATATGCACGCGCGCGTGTGTGTGTGTGTGTGTGTGTGTGTGTGTGTGTGTGTGTGTGTGTGTGTGTGTGTGTGTGTGTGTGTGTACACCCATGCCTGTGTATACTATAAGCAGGCTTGTACTTTATTTTTGAGTTGGCTGCTCAGAACTCAGTACAGTAATATAATCGATTGCAATATGAAATGGTACTTTTCACTGTAGGTGTTCTGCTCAAGGCAATATGGACCTTCAGTTGACAGTTATAAATGTTGACCTTCAGTTGACAGTTACGGTTGTGGATCTGCAGTTGGCAGTTATGGTTGATATTTATAACTTTTTTTTGGGTGCCATTCAGAACATTCTGCAATCTTTACTATGGCAAGCACAGTACCCAGAGTTTGCCAAATCTGGTGTGTAACCACAGCACACTGAGTTTGCGAAATCTGGTGTGTAACCACAGCACACAGAGTTTGCCAAATCTGGTGTGTAACCACAACACACACAGAGTTTGCCAAATCTGGTGTGTAACCACAACACACACAGAGTTTGCCAAATGTGGTGCTTTCCTATCAAAGGCCTCAAAGATGAGCTTTGCATGGAGAGATCTGCTTGTACACGTGTGAAATTCATATCGGCATTGATGATATTTTGCTCTCCATGAATTTATCATTGCTGTAACAGTCTCATTTTCATGGCTGTAGATTTCATGGGCACAGATCCTGCTCTGATGACATTCCATGACAGCTTACTGTCAATAGCAGAGCTGTTGTTTTTCCTACCTGAACCATGACAGACAGTTGAAGCAGTGTCTTCCGCACGTTAAAGAAACATATCTGAATCGCCTTAATGATCTGAAGCTCGATGAGTATGGTTGTGACAGATCTGATGATGATTTTTTGCAACTGGAAAGGGAAATAAAAGAGACTATTTTTATGGAAAAGATTTTACACTTTTTTTTTGTTGCTGTGCACATTCCATCTCTCCATTGACATGTACATACATCAACTATTTAGATGTGTTTTTATTCCCTAGCTGTTTTTAGTGGGAACTGTATTCATACGCAAAAACAGCAAGAGCAAGCATTCCCTCTGGTAAGCCTGAATGTAGACTTGGACACGTGTTTCTGCAGACAGTCCTGTGTAACTGTGTACAGAAACACGCTGAAGTATGAACTCAGAGGCCTGGATGATATCTACAAGTCTAGTTTCTCACCACATTATTGCATGCAAAGTGTATGTTATTTTGTGTAGGCCTTCCTTTTCTCTAAGTCACCTATCTCCATGTCTTGTGCCTTGATATTCTATTCAGCGATCATCATGTACACATGCCTAAAAACCAGAAAAATATTATACATGAATTGTTTAATCTATGCATGACGTATTTTATATCCAGTTTATTCTGCCTTGTCAAAGTTTTGCTACGCAGATTTTGCTGTATATATTTTTAAGGACCGATTTTAAAACATTGAATATAAATTTTGGGGGTTTTAACCTCACATATTGTAGTTTTTGACAAAAAAAATAATGTGGTCTTTTTTGTCTCTCATGATGTATATGTGTATGTAATGGTGTCTTTGTTGCTGTGTTTCCATGTGTGTCTGTGCATTAGTGTCTTTTGTTTGTCTTTATGCGCGTGTATGTGCATGTGTGTGGCGTTTCACTATATCATCCTTTTTTTGTGTTTTTGACAATACCTTGTCCATCAGGTGTGCTTTATTTCATGAAGAATTTGTTCTTTTGATGATTATGCATGTAAATACTTGTCATGTCTGATGTACACATTTCTCAGCAGTTTTAGATCATACGACCAAGTACAGCAATAACTTTGTTGCTTATATCGCCAGCCACACCTCATGCTATGTGAATGTACATGTGATAATTTTTCATTCTGTGACACACTGGGTCTACACCCCATTCATGTCATACTCATTCTATATCAGCTCACACATATCTATGAGCTTTTCAGCCTTTTTTTGTGTTGTTTTTGGTTGGTCTCTACACTTCACCCTGAGGTGTGTTTTGTAAAAGGCAATAATTATATTCTGACCGTTGTCTCACAATATGTATCATTACAAGGAAGATGTGTTGTGTCACTGTGGGGTCTTTCTCCTGGGTGTGCAGACACATGCATACAACCACAACTCTTGTGTCACCTAGTCAACTAACAGGGTATGAACTCCGCTGAGAGTAGAAGGGAAAGATGTGTACACCATCATTATTATTCTGAGAGTTCGTATTTTGACAGTGGGCTGAGAGATTGTGTAGATTGTATGTGAGCTTCTTGTGTTGATTGTGTGCATCATATACTGTTGTATGTGAGTGTCCCGTGTGGATTATACCAAGCATCATGTACTGACTGCTGTGTGTGACAGTGGTGGGTGCTGTGTGTTAGCCAGGTAGGATGGAAGACTGTTCTGCAAGCCTGCGCTGTGGTATGTGATGCCCAGACACTTGGTGTGCATGATGTGCCTTATTCCAACAGGGTCCTGTCTTGTTTATCAAGATGAAGAACAGCATGGAGCATCAGAGACTTGGTGTGTGGGTGATGTGCCTCATTCCAACAGGGTCCTATCTTCTGTTTATCAAGATGAAGATCAGCATGGAACATCAATGACTTGGTGGGAGGTCCTGTCTTGTTTATCAAGATGAAGAACAGCTTGAAACATCAGAGACATGGTGTGTGGTGATGTGCACATTTCAACAGGGTCCTGTTTCTTGTCTGTCAAATGAGGAACAGCATGACAGCTCAGTGAATTGCAACAGGAAAACAACGATAGAGAGACTGTACTGAATATTGATGTGAGCACGGAGAGATATATGTGTAATGTGTCCTGTATGTGTGTGTGTGTGTGTGTGTGTGTGTGTGTGTGTGTGTGTGTGTGTGTGTGCGCGTGCGCTTTCTCGAGGATATTTGTGTCTACTGATCTCTGTTGGTCATTTGACAATTGTTGTGATCAATGTGACATATGTACATTTGGTGTGTGAACATTTAACACAACCACTCTAGTCTGGAAATAATGATAAAACATGTAAGTTATCTCTCTGATTGCTGTCTAGAGTTTGGATTTAAAATGACTTCAAGTGCAGCCTTTGTTATGTAGAAGAAAGAGTTAATACACATATCAGTAAGAGATGTTTAACGCAACAGTTACAGCTTTTCTTCTTTTTTTCTGTTTTAAAGCTGTGCAATAGAAGACAAATGTTGACTTTGTGTGTTCAGTGAAAGTTTTACAATCCTCTTATGACAGCAAGTCATTTTATTCTAACAATTTTATGCTTGTCACTTTCATTCAATTTTATTCCAACATTTTCATGTGTATTGCTGTTTTTGAATATTTTTTTTTTCTCTTCCTTTTGGACATTTGAAACTTATTGTGAAAGAAATTGTTCTGAAAAGAGATGATAAAAAGGGCTGAACCACATAATCATGATTTTAACATGAAAAGCAAAAGGTAGCTGATTTCTACAAACCACGAGCTATCATAAGATCTGTCATTGAATCCACTTTGCTATTCTTGATGTGTAAACCACAGCCAGTATACAGTCTTGGAGGCAGAGTATCATGACATCATTATGAACATTTCAGATGTTCTCTGATAACATTAGCTGACTTAGTTTAGAGTGTCTGGTACATAAAGTCAAGTGTTTGTGTTAGAAACTGGAGAGCAGTAGGAACTGATGTGGTCAGCATTTCCCTTTACAACAGTGAAATGTAAACTTGGCCTTTGCACAGAAACTGCTGACTATATCCTTGCAATGTTCATACATACTCGTCAGTGTGTACAGTATACAGCTAGATCAGGCAGGTAAAATACTGATTGTTGAATTTGTCTTTTAAGCAGACTTTGTTATTTGTACAGGCTTAACTGTAAGATAATTGCCATATGGAATCTGGATTTTGCCCTTTTGTGCATATGTGGCATAGAACGTCTGCTGCTGGGTAGCAGTTTTGTCCCCTTCCCTGTGACACGTCTGTCTCCGGTTTCCTTTTTATTATATTTTTTTTAACTCTTTTTATCTGAAGTTCTAAAACACATAGTTTTTTGTTGTTGTTTTTTTTTTTAACTGTTTTCCTTTTAGGCCTATGCATTGACTGGGAGTCTTCCAATGTATTGACAACAATGTATCCACAGTTGTTTTTTTTGGTTTCAATGTTTTGATCTGTAACTTGGAAGTTGATCTGTGCCTTATGAACTTTGCCTGCCTATTATCCCGTGTACACAGCTAACTATGCAGCATAATCCAGAAATAAAACTTTGGTCTTCCAACACATTTGGCTGTTTGGTGGTGGTGCTGCTTGGGTGCGGGTTTGTTCCTACCTGGTGGTGGTGGTGATTGTTTTCTGGAATCTTTTTGTTTGTTTGTTTCTTTGTTTGTTCCTTTGTTAGTTTTGTTGGACTTTGCTGGTGTGTGTTTTCATCTGCCTTTGTTTGCCTGCTTGTTGTTCAGTGTCTGGATCCCTATCCACGTCCCTGTATTTGCCATTTCGCTGACGTCGTTTTGCTTCATTTTGTTGTTGTTGTCATTGTGGTTAACTGGAGTGTTTTGTTTGTCATCTGGTTAAAACAAGGAAACTATATCCCTGTAACACATTCCACTGCTTTCTTTTTTATCATTCCCCCTGCCTCCAACCCCTACTCCCATCCCCATGCTTTCATTCCTGAGATTTTCTGTTCCCCCTCCCATTCCCCTCACTATAGTGCATAAACTGTTTGACCACGCAAAACCTGAAATCTCTCTCTCTCTCTCTCTCTCTCTCTCTCTCTCTCTCTCTCTCTCTCTCTCTCTCTCTCTCCTCTCTCTCTCTCTCTCTCTCTCTCTCTCTCTCTCTCTCTCTCTCTCTCTCTCTCTCTCTCTCTCTCTCTCTCTCTCTCTCTCTCTCTCTCTCTCTCTCTCTCTCTTTTAACTCTCTCCCCCCCTCACCTCACTCCCTCTTCTTTCATTCAGCAGCAAAGGCTGTGTATATTTGTTGCCATTCGTTTGTTTGTTTTGTTTTTGCTCTTTTTTAAACCAGCTTTTTTCCCTCTGGGTTCTTTTCACTTTACTATGATGGAGTCTGTCTGCATGTTGTTAACTCCATGTTTGTTTTTGGCACTGGAGACCTGCATGCAAATTATTTTTTAGGTTTTATTTCCGTCATGTAAGTTATTTTCCATGAAGGACTAAAAAAAAAGATATGACAATGATCTGTTTCTACTAAAGTACTCTTATCACTCACAACACCCAGAAAATAGTCTGGTGCTGACTTTTAGAAATTATTGTCATAACCTTGCATTGATATCCACACTTCATTTTATCAAATTTATGATGACCCTGTCAGTAACTCAGAGACCTTTCATCTGCATGCTTGGTATGGAATGTGTTGGTTTCTGCTGGGGTTTTTTTGCTGTTGTTTTTTTTTTCCTTTCTTTTTGCTTGTTCATTTTTAAAGAGTAGTCAAGGGTTTGGTTTTGGGGGAGCTTTTTGCTTGTTGGTTTTTAGACAGTACACCACTAACATTAGGGATGTGTTGCGGTTCATAATCTCATAATCGGAAAGTTGGAGGGGAAATGCACAAACTGACATTTATTTTTCTACTCATTAACAGCAGGTGAACACTAAACAGTAACTTTAAGATCTGTAGTAGAAAGGAATGTGTGTTGCTGGTCAGGTTCTTTTGTGTTGTTGTTTTCTTTGTGTCCTCAGAGCCTTCCTCCCAAATCAGCCATTGGTGAAGTCATCATAGCTAGTGGAGCCCTTGCAGTTCCTGTATACTGTAGACTGCTTTTGTCACTGGCTACAGTCCAGTATGCTAATTATTTTTAAGATTTGATTACCGCATGCAAGTTATTTTCCATGAAGAACTAAAAACGGACAATGACCCGTTTCTACTAAAGTTCTGTTTCACAGCAGTCCAGAAAAATTAATGGTCTGGTGCTGATTGGCTTTACCCGGCTAAACACCTTCACTGAGATATCAGCTGAATGATAGAGTGTTTCACTGCAGTGTCTTCATCGCTTCCATGCAATGGATTCTGGTTAAGGACTGTAAAAAAAAAAAAAATTAATAATAAAAAAAAGAATGGTTGTTCGTTTGCCAAACTTTCCATAAACGAAGGACATTTTAGTATAAGGGGAAAAAGAAAAGAAGATGAAAAAGAATTTTTGTATCAACTTAGATAGGCACCTGGCAGTGCTGTTTCATGAATTTTCGCATACAACAGATACACTCTAAGATTCAATTCATCAGTGTTTGGCGAAATTTCGGAAAGAGAAGATAATTGGCATGTGCCGACCGCAGTGGTGTAATCAACAATCAGATATTGGTCATGTTAAAGAAAAAAGAAGAAAAGATTCTTTTGAAAATCTTCAACGGTCATTTTTCACAGTAAAAGAAAGAAAGAACACAAAGAATCAGATTGGACGGTCTGACACAGAGGACAGAAGTTATAACAAGAGCTGGAGAGCTGGTCTTCAGAGAGAGAAAATCCTAGCAAAATGTTTAACTTTTAAATTTGACGGTTTGTGTTAGGGTTTTTGTTTTGTTTTATATTTTTAGTGCAGTTTCAAATTTTACTTTTGGGTTAGTTTCATTGGACTGCAGTTTTAAAAAAAGGAAGGGACCTTAGAAAAAAAGGTTACTGTGTATTCAAGACACTTTTTTGTTGCCTTAAAAAGAAAACCTCTTCAATGTGGAAAAAAAATTCAAACCCATTTTAAAAATAAACAAATAAAAGGAATTGGAGTTTGAGTTCATGAGAATAAGAAAGCTATTTAAAGGGGAAAAAGGGAAGAAGAAAAATAAAGATCTACATTCAGAAAAAAGACGACCTATTAAAAAAACAACAACCAGAAACTGAATGAATACCAGAGGGGAAAAAAGCTAAACAAACCATATCAAAATATCCTGAAAAGAAAAGGGCTTTCTCTATTCATCTATCTCTTTTTTCCCCGAGGATAATCTGAATTAATGAGCACTGGTGTGCTTTTTTTTTTTTTTTTTTACATCCAGTTCTCTGTGTGTAATTGTTAAAAACTTTGTCCTCGGCTTCCAAGAAACAGAAAATAGCTGAATAAACTCTTAAAATGTTTTCTAAAAGAAAAACAATATACTTTTTTTTTTTTTTTAAAGAGGCTACATACAAGGTGGTACAAGATCAAATAAACTGTGTTAGAATAGAATGTTGAAGTAAAGTGACAGATTCAAAACAGAGAAAGTATGTTCTTTTAAAAAATCTATCCCCCCAAAAACAACAACAACAACAACAAAAAACCCACCCCAAAACAAAACAAAAACTAAAGATTTATTCGAAAAAGAAAGAAGCCATCCTCTGAAGCTGAAAAGATGCCTATTCAAAACAGCAAGAAGATATAAGTTTTGAATTTGTTATTAAAGCACTATTCTAAAACGAAATTAAAACTTCTCTGAGTTCCATTTTAGATCAGCCCAAATAAAAAATAAAGAAATTAATTAATAAAATCTCTATTCACAGAAGAATTAGAGTTAGTAACTTCTGTTCAAGAAGATTTCCTGTTTGATAAATAGCAGACTAATACATTTTTAGGCGGTTTCTTGTTGCGGCTTCTTTGAAAGAAAAAAAAGAAAGAAAGAAAGAAAGAAAGAAAAACGCATAAAGTGGCATTAAGTACAGGGTAGGAAGTTCTATTCATACACTCATTCAATAGAACAGTGTTCTACTCAAATGCGAGATGGCTTTGTTATTGTACAGCATTGCGTGTTATAGAAGAGCAAAAAACCCAAAACAAACCCTGATTGAAAATGTGTTAACAGGTTAAAAAGAAATCCACCAACAAGAGCGCCACCCAAAACAACAGCTAAATCTATTCCTAGGGCTTGATATGGATCAATGGATCTGACACCAGCGTGAACAGAGTGTAATAAAGTGGTGAAAGAGGAAGGCTTGGCTACCTCCTCTCTCTCTCTCTCTCTCTCCTCTCTCTCTCTCTCTCTCTCCTCTCTCTCCTCTCTCTCTCTCTCTCTCTCTCTCTCTCTCTCTCTCTCCTCTCTCTCTCTCTGATATTTTCCCGTTTCTTTCTTTCTTTTTCTTTTTTTTTAACTGTTAGATGAAAACTAAATACGGTGTGCTTTATACAGTAAATGTAGAATTTGCAGACCGTATCTGAAATATTTTGAATTTTGACCAGGTGCTTTGTATACAGATACACTGCTGTCTGTACGTATGTATATACACGAGTGTAGGCTACACACACACACACACACACACACACACACACACACACACACACACACACACACACACACACCACACACACACACACACACACACACACACACACCACACATCTTACCTATGTCTAGCTGTACATTTCCCATCTTCACCACATTTTTATCATATTCTTAAATATGTGGTTTTCTTTTCTTTTCTTTTCTTCTTTTTTTTTCTAAATTGTAGTTCCCTACTTTTTCGCTATGAAATAGACACTCTAAATAGCCTTAGGTTAACTTTAGAAACTCACCTGGAATCTCTCTCTCTCTCTCTCTCCTCTCTCTCTCTCTCTCTCTCTCTCTCTCTCTCTCTCTCTCTCTCTCTCTCTCTCTCTCTCTCTCTCTCTCTCTCTCTGTAGATATTTCCTTTGAATCGTTAAACAGTTCACTTTCAAAACTCCACAGGGTTTTTCTGTGTTGGATTCTAGCATCTTAAAAAAAAAAACATAACTATAGACAGGCCCTGGATTCTGTCCCTTCATCTGATCTTTCACCAATCCGTTTAGTTCTCCAGGTGAGATAGTAGTTAGTAGGCCAGTTCAGATGCAATAAAGGCAATGATTGATTTTCATTCTAGATCACTCCAGATGCAATAATAGCAATGACATTTGTTTTTTATTCTATAACTATCTACTTTTTTTTGTAACCTACCTTGTGTTCCTTTAGGGTTTATATTTTATGTAGACTTTTAGTTCGGAGAGAACTTACAAGATTCAGTCAGTCATCATGTTGATCACTTTATTGCTGTTGTGGTTTTATTGTGCAAATTGATATCTGATATTTATTGTTATGTTATTTCTTATATTACTTGCCATAGTTTGCAATGGCTGCTACAATTGTATAGCTGTCTCATGTTTATTTACAATGAATTTTACATGTTTTTATGTCCTGCTGTGTATATAATTTATTTCAGTATCTCTTGTTTTGATTACTTGCAAGTCTCATATATATATATATATATATATATATATATATATATATATATATATATATATATATATATATATATATATATATATATATAATGTTGATGAAATGTGCCAGAAAATGCTAGTCAAATGAAGAAGAGTTTGACCTTGTAGTGCATGTATGCTGGAAGTGACCAATGTTAACATGTATGTATAAATATTAAAAAAAAACAAAAAAAACAACAACAACCCCGAGCTCCACAAAAAAGCCGTCACTTTATGCTCATGACCACAAATGTATGAAATAGTATAATTATTATCAAATTGTAGTCCGGCCTGTAGATCTAGAAAGTAGTGTATACATACGTAGTCCTGCTATTAGATATTGTGTGATTTGCAAACAGGTTTGTTCTGATGATGCCTTTATTGTCATCGTCTGATATTGTTTCATGATGTTGGCTTTGTTTGTTTATTTAACTGTTCATTCCATCAGTTCATCATTCATTTCTTTCGTCGCCCTTTCTCTTATCGCAGCTGGGTTTTTTCTCCAGATTATTTGGTGGAACAGTAAAGAATATTGACATGCTGTATCTAACTTTAAGCCAGAACCAACCATTTAAAGCCAAAGTGCCTAAGCCAGTGCATGTCTCATTTAAGGTGTTCATCCCTGATATCGGAATACGGCTACCTTAATGGTGGGCAAAAACAGCAGCATACCCAAAAATCTCACCATTGGGGAGTTCTGAGCTATAGCCAAGTTATAAAGTGTTCAGACTGGGCTGTGGGTATCATGTGACTAATACAACGTCAGCAGGTTATCCCTATTTTTTCTTCTTCTCATTCTTTAAAGCAATACACAAAATCTCTCTCTCTCTCTCTCTCTCTCTCTCTCTCTCTCTCTCTCTCTCTCTCTCTCTCTCTCTCTCTCTCTCTCTCTCTCTCTCTCTCTTCTCTCTCTCTTCTCTCTCTGTCTGTGTCTGTCTCTTCTGTCTGTCTGTCTGTCTGTCTGTCTGTCTGTCTGTCTGTCTCTCTCTCTCTCTCTCTCTCTCTCTCCTCTCTCTCTCTCTCTCTCTCTCTCTCTCTCTCTCTCTCTCTCTCTCTCTCTCTCTCTCTCTCTCTCTCTCTCTCTCTCTCCTCTCTCTCTGACTATGCCAGGGGGAAACTTCAAATATATTGCCTTCATAGAGTAAATATTCTGAAAGTCCAAGAAAAACTTTTAAAAATCCATCTAGAAATACTCAGCTGTAAAACATAGACAAAAAAGGTTTTGGTAAGAAAGTCATAATTCTTAAACCTTGTACAGCTAACAGACATAATTATTGTAGGCCGATACAGGAGAAGCATATTCCTCATGAATGCATCTGAACATTTTGTTCTTGCTGTTTTAGCAGAAGAAGATGTCTGAAGAAAACTATCACAATGTTGAAGGCCAAACCAGTTTTGAAAAAACAGCCAGTGCCAAAATATAGTGACCATCATACTATGGTAAATCGGTGGTCTAGAAGTAACGTACCTGCCTAGAAAGCAAAAAGTCCGGTTCAGAAGTGTGCGGTGGTTTAAACCCTGTTTGTGCTCAAAACTTTCTTCCATTCCGTAAGACCATGAGTAGTGGTCTGGGTACTAGTCTTTCGGATGAGTTGATAAATCGAGGTCCAGTGTGTTACACAAAATAATTAGCGCACATAAAAGAACCCACGGCAACAAGAGAGTTGTCCTTGGCAAAAATCTGTAGAAAAAAGCCACTCTGATAGGGAAACAAATGCAGATGCAGACAGGAAAAGAAAATATTGGGTGGCGTTGCTCTTGTGGCGACGTGGCGCTCTCCCTGGGGAGAGCAGCCCGAATTTTACGCAGAGAAATCTGCCGTTACTTAAAGTGGTGTAAAATGTAAATGATAACAGTTATTAGAAATATAGCGGCCACCATACTATAAACCATATGAAAACCCCATCTTGAGATAATAACATTACTGGCCACCTTTACTTATGATATATAATGAGAAATATACTGGCCACCTTCTATGATAATAATGAGAAATATACTGGCCACCCTTCTATGATAATTGAGAAATACTGACCACCTACTATGATAAAAATCAGAAATAGTGACCACCCTACTACGATAATGAACATCAGAAATATAGTTGCCACCCTACTATGATGATATTGAGAAATATACTGGCAACCTTTCTATGATGATAATCAGAAATATGCTGGCCACCCTACCATGATAAGAATAATCAGGAATATAGTGGCCACCATACTATGATAATCAGAAGCCACACTACTGGCTCCCTCCATGTCCCTTATGACAGTTAGCCAGTGTCAGCCAGCATCGCATCACCATCGTCTGTTTCATGTACATCCAGTCATGGGTCCATCATCACTGTATAGCCCTTCAAGGCACGCTATCTGAATATATAGACATACATATCATATATCTGAATATGCTGTAATCTGAGACATAGCCGTTGTGAAGTTATTTATCTCCTGTCTTCCATGTTGCAGAGAATTCAGTCTGCTCCCTTTTATCATAATCTAAACTGGATTTTTTGAGTAGATCTAAAACTGATACAATTGTACTCATACAGTTATTGGGACGGGGGGAGGGGGGTCTTTGCTTGCTTCTTTGTTGTTGTTGTTGTTGTTGTTGTTGTTGTTGTTGTTGTTTGTACCATTAGAAGGCTGTATATAGAGGCATTGTATGATCGATCATAAACGTATTTTTCTGTGTATGGAATGTTTAGATGATGATACATTCTGTCTCATCACTTGTGTTTACCGTAAGTTTATCTAAGATTCCGGGAAGGGGGGGGGGGGAGACGATATAAATGCAAATAGTGACATGTACTGGACCAAGGATATTTGATATAAAGCTGCATGATTTGATGGAGAAAAAGACAGAAAAGAAGGGAGCTGGAGACAATTTGACAAAACCGTTGATCTCTGAGAGAGAACACACCAACAAAAGGTTGTATACATCAGTCATATGCATTGAAATATGTGCATGTACAAAAAGCCCCCCAAATTGTTTTCCTCGCAAACAATGTCTTAATTTATTTTGTATAGAGTTAAGAAAAGAAGATGTTTCACGACTTGTGATCTTGCCACATAGTTGTTGCCGTGTGTCACACATTTCTGACAAAACAGTGACTCAGGACATCGGCTCTGTTGCTTTGAGACAGAGTGTGGCATGCACTGCTGATGTAAATACGTGTTTATTCAAAGATTGCTTATATAATTATGATGTATGTGTGCTGCATCGCAAACTTCAATTGCGTAGCGTGTATGTGTGCTGCATGGTAAACGTCATTCCATGCTATGCTATCCCTTATGAGACAAGAGAGTTGCTTTACGTAGTTTACACCACAGCATTCACACAAAAAGATGCAAAGGACATATCTGCCTCACGTGATCATTTAATACATGCAAGAGATTATTCAAAACGAACGAATCTATAATTTCCAGAGTCAATGAAAAACACAGGAAAAAAACTGTTGAAAAATCTGCAGAAAGAACAATGAAAGAAAAATAGGCCTACCAAAAATTTATGTTGGGAATCAGAGTGCTGCAGTTTTGTAAATTTTGTCATCATAGGAAAACGAAAGTCAAACCAGGCCTTTGCTTTTATATATAAAAAAGTATTTAAACAGCTATGTATTGATTTTTAAAACCTTAAGCAGTTAAAGTTTCATCCACAAAATTTTGAAGACTGTTTCTAAATTTTTTGTGACTGTCAGTATGTGTTGATTAAGGATTGCAACTAGAGTTGAAAGAAGCAGTTGTAGTAAATGTAATAATCTGTGATCCTTACAGGTCAATTACAATAATGTGAGAAAGAGCATGACAAACATTGGTGACACCCTCCCCCCCCCCCCCCTCTCTGATATTCATATTGTAAACATTGCATGTTGATAACCGTTTCAATTTGAAAGATATTGTGTAAATACTTTTAGACATCATTTTCGTTTTCCTTTTTCTTGTCCCTTGATTTGAAGTAATGAATCTAGAATGATTTGTCCTTTCATTTGAGCCAGCTTTGCACATCGTTATTTTTTGTTTTTTCTTCACACAGGCATACTTACGATTATTCACCCATTCGCTGATACCACTTACAATCAAATCACACGTTTCCAGTGTAGCATATCAGCCCTACTTTCATAAACATTTGAGTCCGGACAAACAAGAGGAGGTATCACACTCCTATAACTATCAGTCCGGACACACACACTCCTATAACTATCAGTCCGGACACACACACTCCTATAACTATCAGTCCGGACACACACACTCCTATAACTATCAGTCCGGACACACACACTCCTATAACTATCAGTCCGGACACACACACACTCCTATAACTATCAGTCCGGACACACACACTCCTATAACTATCAGTCCGGACACACACACTCCTATAACTATCAGTCCGGACACACACACTCCTATAACTATCAGTCCGGACACACACACTCCTATAACTACAGGCCAATGTAAGCCTAAATACTACCCTGAAAATATGCACACGCACGAATGACACTCAGAAATGATACATCACAGCACCTGTGCATTCCTGTGGTGATTAACTATCACAGCACCTGTGCATTCCTGTGGTGATTAACTATCACAGCACCCGTGCATTCCTGTGGTGATCAACTATCACAGCACCTGTGTATTCCTATGATGATCAACTATCACAGCACCTGTGCAGACCTGTGGTGATCAACTATCACATCACCTGTGCATACCTGTGGTGATCAACTATCACATCACCTGTGCATACCTGTGGTGATCAACTATCACAGCACAGCATCTGTGCATTCCTGTGATCAGCTATCACATCACCTGTGCATACCTGTGGTGATCTACGATCACATCACCTGTACATACCTGTGATGGTCACCCTCATTAACGTGTTTACCACAACCTTAGTCTGTCTCATTATCAAAGTCAAGTCAAAGGGCAAACCATCTTTCTCAAAGACCAACGAGAAAAGAAAAAAAACAGGGAAGAGGATAACAAAAAAACACAACTTAGGTTTGATATTATATGCTTGCCCAGTCAACAATTCAATGAAATAATAATGGCATTGCATACATTGCCCGTTGATTGAACTGACTCATCCTGCCTTTTGGCGGTTGGTCGATATATATATATATATATATATATATATATATATATATATATATATATATATATATATATATATATATATATATATATATACACCTGTCTTGAATTTGTGTGTATGTGTGCTTTTAGGACCGCGTGTGAAATCGATGAAATGTACATATATTTGTCTCATTATTTTAACTTATTGCAATAATAAAATATAGCTTCTATCTTCGTGGTACTTCGGATTTGTCTGTTATGAAAAAAGTACGGGCGTGTGTTCTAAATATTATGTCTGTCTGTCTGTCTGTCTGTCTGTCTGTCTGTCTGTCTGTCTGTCTGTCTGTCTGTCTGTCTGTCTGTCTCTCTCTCTCTCTCTCTCTCTCTCTCTCTCTCTCTCTCTCTCTCTCTCTCTCTCTCTCTCTCTCTCTCTCTCTCTCTCTCTCTCTCACACACACACACACACACGCGCACACACACACACACACACACACACACACACACACACACACACACACACACACACACACACACACACACACAACATTCTGGGAGGTTGCTTGACGAGAAGGAAAGCAGCAGGGCGCGTTTATGCTTGAGCTGGGACAACAAGAACTGTCACTTACCTGCCAAAATGCCAGTAACTGGACTGCCAACAGCTGTGGTGACAACATGATGGCAGGATGATGTAGGTGTTGTGAACTGTTATGTGGCATCGGTGTCAGACAGGTCTGTGGTTAAAGGACTGAAAGACAGAGACACGAAGCCTTTGCAAAAGGGACTGTAGGCCTATATATATATTTTTTAATTTATTCTTTTATATCAAGGATAACGGAATAAGCACTCGTGTGCTTTTTTACATCCAGTCCCTGTATGTATACATTTTGTAAATTTTGTCATCTGTTCCCACCGGCACACGATGGCCTACTCTTACGAAAAGCGGAACAGGATTTAACGTGTGCACAAGATGTTCTGCGTGCGTTCGCGCACGGGGCCTTGGTTTGAAGTCTCATCCAAAGGACTTTTGGGGAGGGTGGAGTCGGCACTGATGTTAACTCCAGGAGAAAATCGTTTAGACAACAGAGAGGTCTGGCTGTGTGAGCCCATGACACTGTTTTTGTTTATATTATATATACCATCAGGATGGTGGAGAGTGCACATATAAAAAGGTAAAGGTGCCCCATAATCTAGGTGGTCGTAGGGGAACAAGGCATCAAAGACCTCAGCTTCTGTAGGGGCCAGCATGTTGCGGGCGGCGCCCATCTCCTCTCCCTCGCTGCTTTACCTTCCCTGACCCTAAAGAGGGCAGGTACCCATTGACAGCTGGGCGAACTAGGGGGTGGTGGTGGGGGACTGTACTGAAGCCAAGGCGTGCAAACGGTCACCCATCCAGCCGGTAACCACGCTCGACGCTGCTTGACTTGACTGGGAGAAAGCCAGCGCACATATCCTGGTTCATAAAATAAAAGCCAAACTGACTGCTTCCAGCTGTCAAAGGTGAAAGATCCCCTGTGGAGATGCTGGAGGCCTGTCAGAATAAACAGCCTAGCATCCCCACCTTCTGGACATTGTGTGCTAGGAATTCATTTTTCTTTGTTTCTGCTTTTTTCCTTTTTCTTCCTATCACCTCCATCTTGTCTGTTTTCTGCTTTCTTGATCCATTATCCTGCCCTTTTTCCCAGAAAGACTTAAAGGATGACAATTCTCTCCCATGCCGAAGTTGGATGCACTGGGCCTGACTGTCAGGCGCTTAGCGGCAGCGCAACGTGTTTTTGCTCAAATGACAGACGACAATAGTTGCTGTCTGAGCGTTGAGCGACAAAGAAGACGAATTTTACTGAAGTACTGCGAAGAAAGTGAATGAAAATGATGATTATGCAGATGATGATAATCTTTATATCCAAGAGTAACAGCTAAGCATTCACGTACTTTTTTTTTTATCATCAAACTCTTGCCCTAAATAGGGACTGGAAATACATTAAAAACAACAACAACCAAGCAGCACATCAACCATGACGTCGAGCGGACACTGAACAAAAGCAAGGTCAGTGACAGGTCTGGGTTAGCTCTTTCTTTCTCTGGTCAACTCCTACAGAAAATGTTAAAGTCCACTAAAAAATATTTGGGCTCAGTCAAAACAAATGACAGATAATGTACTAATGACATAAAGACAAAAATACGCATAGCTAAACGTCATCATCATCATCATCATCCTTTACACCCAGTGGTGTGTAGGGCAGCAACAAAGACTTTCCACCCCTGCCTATCCTGGGCCAGCCTGGTCAAGAGTGTTGCATGGCTTCCATCTCATATTCCACTGTCCTCCTCCATGTTGTTCTTGGTCTTCCTCTCTTTCTCTTGCCGTCTGGGGTCCAGTGCAGTTCTTGCAATAGATTGTGTGTCTCTCCGGAGTATATGCCCAATCCATCTCCATCTTCGTTTGCTAATGATGGTGCCCATGTCAGTTTGGTTCATAGCTAAACGTAGAATGATCCAATTGAACAGCATCTGGAAAGATGGCAACATTCCTAACCAGCAAAAAATCGATAATACTGAAATGCTTAGTATTGCCCCTAGTGCTATAGGCTATGGCTGTGAATCCTGGACACAAAGAAAAGACGATAAAAAAAAGGAATCGAAGCAGCTGAGATGTGAATTTTTAGAAGGTTTCTCAGAGGACAAGATGGAGGGGAAAAATTTAAAGCATATTGCACAAACTGGGAACAACAAAACTTCTTACTTTAATGAATGAACTGAAAGTCAGATATGTAGGCCATGCACTACAAAACCAAGATACGAACTGTCTTTCAAGGCAAGACCCAGGCAACCCCCCTGAATGTAGCACACATTAATTTTGTCTTTCTTTCTTTTTTTTGGAGGGGGGGGGGGGGGGGGGAGAAACGATTGTGTTCACTTTCAGTTTCATATAAATTTTGATTTTTTAAATTTGGATCCATTTAGCAGAAAACTTGAAAACTTGGAGCTAACAGCAATACCCGATTGGACAAAAACAAAAAAACAACTCCCACCCCCTTCCCCCCAAAAAAAATATCGGGGGAGAAATATGAAGGGGCATGCGGAGTTGTCCCTCTTTACCCACGTCACATGGCGCGTTCTTTGCAGGTAAGTTCCATGTTGAATTACTGATGGAAGAATTTAATATTTTGTGATGTTTAGTGGTTATGGTCTGCAGTTTTTAAGTTCCCCTACGAATATATCGTGTTGATCCGCATGACTGGTTGTCTGCACACAGACTGTTGCAAGGTAATTATTATCCATTGCATTTTTCACCAACCGAAGGGAAGAGGTAAACAGTTGTCACATTCACAGTGAAACTGAAGATCTATCTACTCGCTGTGCCAGTGGAACCAAGCATTATAATTTAATGTCCAGGTTAGCTCTGACTCTATGCATGATTTACAAGTTGCGTTTTACAAATCTCAGGTTTTGTTTTAACGTGTCCTTTTACTATGGGTCAGTTACAGTTCTATTTTTAGCGTTAAAGGATTGAAAAATGTTCTCGTTCCTCAGGTGGAGCTCCCAGCTCAGGTCTCGACAATGGTGGCATTTTGATTTTTCGTATGGGACTGTTTGCCTACCATTGACAATTTAAGATAACTGTAGGCCCTACTCTGATTGCAACTTATTCCGATAGCAGAGAGGATTGCTAAAGGCAACCTTAGTGTGGATGTGTTTTGGAATTTTGTAATCAGTTCTTCTGAATGATGATAGATTTGTTTTACCAGGTACCAGCTGGGTCTGAACAGGTTCATACAGGTCTGGCAGTATCACAAGCCTTCTTCATCACTTCACTCATCAGGTACAAATTAATCTGTATTTTCTTCTACCTTTCTGTCTTGTCTGATATATGCACATGTATATATATTTATTATATAAATACTGTATCTAATTTGATTTGTTTGTTCTGCCCCCTCTCCCTCTTGATGTGTTTGGTATCCATTGAAAGATTGCATTTTGTTTTTCTGTCTTACTCTGGCATTTCTGTCTTTTAGTCAGGCATTTCTGTCTGTCTACCTTTTTTTGGTCTTATTTTTTTCTGGAGAGGGGGGGGGGGGGGGGGGGCATTTATTCCATGTTGAAAATGTTTGCTATAATGTGGAAAAATCTGGTTGTTAACAGATGCTACTACTTACAAGGAGGACACAGCACTGGCAGCGCCCATACCACCATGAAGTAGAACAGAGAGAGGCTCTGGACTAAGGGCCAGGTAGGAAAAGGAGTCCCGTAGTTATCTGTTTTAAAGATAATAAAGTATTATGAATTTGAATTCTGTGTCACTCGAATAGTTGAATCCAATAACTAGGCTGTGTGAAAATTGGTTTAGAAAAGGAGTCTTGTATTTATCTGTTTTAAAGATAATAAAGTATTTTGAATTTGAATTTGAATTCTGTGACACTCGAATAGTTGAATCCAATTACTAGGCTGTGTGAAAATCAGGTAAGAAAAGTAGTTCTCTGTTTTAGAGAATTGCCTGATGTAATTGTTGTATCATTACTGTATTGTTAAGTTATGATACATTGTTACTTTATCTTGATTTGTATTGTTATGATACAATTTATGTTACTTTATCATTTATTTGTATTGTTTGTTAATGCACTTACTGTATGCTACTTTATCTATATGTATCATTATACATGTGCTTTTGTTGTATTTTACTTTATATGTATTATTAGTTATGATACACTTTGTTGTTATTTTACATTATCTTTTGTATATTAGTTATAATGTACTCTATGTATGCACTTATTTATAGTTTTTTTAATGCTCTTTCTGTATGTTACTTTATCTATTTTGTATTATTATATGCACTTCCCTGTATTACTTTATTTGTGTAGTATTAGTTATAGCACTTTCCTGTATGTTTTTTATGTATGTAGTATTAGTTATAATGCACTTTCCTGTATGTTACTTTATCTATATGTAGTATTAGTTATAATGCACTTTCCTGTATATTACTTTATTTAATTTTTATGCATTATTATTCATAATGCATTTTCCTGTATGCCATTTTAGCTATATGTGTTATTAGTTATAATGCACTTTCCTGTATGTTACTTTATCTATATGTGTTATTAGTTATAATGCACTTTCTGTATGTTACTTTATTTATATGTATTGTTATATAATGCACTTTCCTTATGTTATTTTATCTATAGTATATGTATTATTATTTGTAATGCACTTTCCTGTATGTTACTTTATCTATGTGTTATTATAAATATAATGCACTTTCCTGTATGTTACTTTATCTTATGTATTATTATAATATAATGCACTTTCCTGTATGTTACTTTATCTCTATGTATATTAGTTATAATGCACTTTCCTGTATGTATTATCTATATATATTATTAGTTGTAATGCACTTTCCTGTATGTTACTTTATTTATATGTATTGTTAGTTATAATGCACTTTCCTGTATGTTACTTTATTTATATGTATTATTAGTTATAATGCACTTTCTGTATTTTACTTTATTTATATGTATTGTTAGTCATAATGCACTTTCCTATATGTTATTTATCTATATGTATTGTATTTGTAATGCACTTTCCTGTATGTTACTTTATTCTATGTATTATTATAAATATAATGCACTTTCCTGTATGTTACTTTATATGTATCATTAGTTATAATGCACTTTCCTGTATGTTTATCTATATATATTATTAGTTGTAATGCACTTTCCTGTATGTTACTTTATTTATATGTATTATTAGTTGTAATGCATTTTCCTGTATGTTACTTTATTTATATGTATTATTAGTTGTAATGCACTTTCCTGTATGTTACTTTATTTATATGTATTATTAGTTATAATGCACTTTCCTGTAAGTTACTTTATCGATATGTATTATTAGTTATAATGCACTTTCCTGTATGTTACTTTATCTATGTGTATTGTTATTTATAATGCATTTCCTGTATGTTACTTTATTATATGTATTATTAGTTATAATGCACTTTCCTGTATGTTACTTTATCATATGTATTATTAGTTATAAGCACTTTCCTGTATGTTACTTTATCTATTGTATTATTAGTTTAATGCACTTTCCTGTATGTTACATTATGCATTATTATTTATATGCACTTTCCTGTATGTTACTTTACTATGTATATATTAGTTATTATGCATTTTCCTGCATGTTACTTTATATGTATTATTAGTTATAATGCACTTTCCTGTATGTTACTTTCATGTATTATTAGTTATAACACTTTCCTGTATGTTACTTTATATGTATTATTATTTGCAATGCACTTTCCTATATGTTACTTTATATATATTATTAGTTATAATACACTTTCCTGTATGTTACTTTATATGTATCAGTAGTTATGCACTTTCCTGTATGTTACTTTATATGTATCATTAGTTATGCACTTTCCTGTATGTTACATTATCTATATGTATCATTAGTTATGCACTTTCCTGTGTGTTTATCTATATGTATCATTAGTTATGCACTTTTCTGTATGTTACTTTATATATATGTATCATTAGTTATGCACTTTCCTGTATGTTACTTTATCTGTATGTATCATTAGTTATAATGCACTTTCCTGTGTGTTACTTTATCTATATGTATTATTAGTTATGCACTCTCCTGTACGTTACTTTATATTATTTTATCTAAATATGTATTATTAATCATAATGCACTTTCCTGTATGTTACTTTATCTATATGTATCATTAGTTATAATGCACTTTCCTGTATGTTTATGTGTATTGTTATTCATAGTGCCTTTTGTTGTATTTTACTTTACCTATATGCATTGTAAGAATACACTTTGTTGTATGTTACTTTATCATTTATTTGTATTGTTACTTATAATACACTTTGTATCATCTATATGTATTGTTAGTTATAATTCACTTTGTTGTATCCTACCTTTGAATGTGAGTACAAAGGTTTGACTGTTTTATTTTATGGGGTTTTTTTTTTTTTTTTTTTTTTTTTTGCACTTGGCTTCATGTAAGTTATGTTACTTTTACCTGCGATCACAGTCATTTTACTACTTTATTAGCAAGTTGTGTTGTACTTTTTTTCTTTAATCCTGTCTTTAAGGTAGAGTACATACCTCTCTTTCCCCAGGTATTCTGCAAGGCTTAGAGCCAGCTAGCTGTGGTCATGCCAACGCCACCACATAGGTTAAACTGGTAATAGTTGTGTCTTTGGTAATAGTTGTGTCTTTGTGACCTGGTATAGGTATGCCAGTAAGTAACTGTAACTAAAGTGGTAAGGTAAAGGTGTCTCATAACCTGTGTGGTCGTAGGGGAGCGAGGCTTCAGAGAACTCAGCTTCTCTAGGGGCTAGCATGTTGAGGGCGGCGCCCATCTCCTCTCCCTCACTGCTTTACCTTCCCTGACCCTAAAGAGGGCAGGTACCCATTGACAGCTGGGGGAACTGGGGGAACTGCACTGAAGCCAAGGCATGTAAACGGTCACCCATCCAACTGGTAACCATGCTCGACACTGCTTGACTTGTGGAAAGCAAGTGCTCTGACCGCTGAGCTATTCTGTCCCCAACTGTAACTACTACCAGGTAATAGTTATGTTTGTGTGACCTGGTACACATATGCCAGTGGGTATGCGTGCATTATGTATTTTGTCTCTTTGTTTGGCTTGTGGTTCAGTCTTTAAAGATTTTCCAATTCGATTATTTTTGCCTTTAAATTCTATTTAGTCTGAAGTCGGAATAAAAAATTTTCTTAAAATTTTTATTATTATATTTTTTTAGTATAGCTCACCTGTATTGCTGATGTCCAGGTGCATGGACCTGACAACGTCACAGCTGCCTGCATGGAGGCGAGCCAGGCCATAGGATTTGACCTCTGAGTCAGGTGAGAAAATAACAGACTTCATGTGTAACTTGACGACTTAAAGTGGTATGATTAAATGAATGTAATATATATGCTAGCGAAGCTTCATAGAATTGTTCAGTATGTCTGATAATGACTGTCTGATAATGACTGACTTGATTACTTAGAGCGGTATGATTAAATGAATGTTAAAAATATGCTTGTGGAACTTGATAGAATTGTCCCTATAACTGGTGATCACTTGCTGTTTTCAGGTCTGTGGGGCAGGAGTGGAGTGGTAAGGAGGGTACATGTAACAGTGACCAAGAACTGCAGTCTGTCAGCAAGGTATCCACTCTGCCTGCCTGTCTCTGTATTCTTTGAGTATGCATTTCTGTCTGTCTGCCTGCCATTTTCTATTGGTTTGTCTGTCTGCCATTTTCTGTCTGTTTCTGCCATTTTCTGTCTGTCTGCCATTTTCAGTATGTCTGCCATTTTCTGTCTATCTGCCATTTTCTGTCTGTTTGTCTGCCATTGTCTGTCTTGTCTGTCTGCCGTTTTCTGTCTTGTCTGTCTTCCAAAGGGTCTGTGTTTCATGTTCAGAATGTTTGAACACTACAGTGATAGAATCCGTCTGTCATCAGATAGCTGCTGCCCCTGACATCAACACCTGCCAGCATTCAGGGGAAACTTCTGTGACATCAACACCTGCCAGCATTCAGGGGAAACTTCTGTGACATCAACACCTGCCAGCATTCAGGGGAAACTTCTCTGACAAAATGCAGGTGAGGGAATTATTTCCTTCAGCCATTCAGCTCCAAAATGTCTTTCTAGTCACTAGATCATGGATATGTAAAGGGCTCTTACAGCAGCTTTCACTGTGTTCTTCCATGTCAGTAAAGAAAAAAACCAACATGTTATTTATTTATTCATTTATCTGTTTATTTATTTATTTATCTATTTATTTATTCTTTTATTCCAAGGATAATGGAATAAGCACTCATGTGCTTTTTTTACACCCAGTCTCTGTGTACGCAGTTTTGTAATTTTTGTCATCCGTTCCCACCAGTACACAGTGGTCTACTCTTCTGAAAAGCGGAACAGGTTTTAACCTGTGCGCAAGATGCTCTGTGTGCGTTTGCACATGAGAGTTTATAGTGTCATCCCCAAAAAATGTTCAGGTCACAAAACATCTGTTTGAATGCTTTTTGGATCGTTCTTGTGTACATCCACCCCACCCAGGTGTAAAAGGGGTACCAACCTTGTGTTGGGGGTTAACCCTGCGATAGACTGGCGTCCTATCCAGGGGGGAGTCTATAACTCTCAGTCGCTTAACGCCACAGAAACCGGGATAAACACCGGCCTGATGAGCCTTAGGCTCGGGACAGACTTTAACTTTTTTAACTTGTGTACATTGGTAAGCTGATTCTTTTAAATTTGAAAAAAAAAGGCAAAAATTCCCAAACAGATTTGTAATTAAGGGAGTTGAAGTTGACATGTTCACTCACTCACTCAGTCCCATGTCCCAAAGGACGTAGGGGGGACATGAGAGAAGACGCAACGGAGATCTTTTTCCATGCTTCACGATCCTGTGTGGCTAGTAGGAGGCGTTGCAGGGGTTGGGCAGTCCAGTCTTTGATGTTGTCAACCCATGATTTCTTTTGGCGGCCTCTTCTTCTCTTGCCCTCGACTGTTCCTTGCAAGATGGTTTTTGCTAGGGTGTTGTGTCTTGTGGTGTGACCAAACCACATCAGCTTTCTCCTCTTTATGGTGGAGAGCAAAGGCTCTTGGGGGCCCACACACTTTTTGATTTCTTCTTTCACATAGTTATTGGTCTTGTGTTCTTTGTATGATATTTTGAGGAGTCTTCTGTGGCACTTGTTCTCGAATGCTTGGATTCTTCTCTCTAACTCTGCTGTCAGAGTCCATGATTCACAGCCATATAGGAGGATAGATATCACGAGGGATTTGTAGAGGTGGTATTTGGTGCAGAAGCTGATGTTGTACACATGTTACAGTGTGTTTAAATAATTGTAAATTTTAATCTTTGAAAATGTTATCAAATCGTTTAAAAATCGAAGCAAATAAAGCAATGAAGAAATAATGACATGGAGAGTAAAGAATTAAAGTCTGAAAAGTGCATTCTGAAGTTCTGGTTAAAAAAAAAAATTATTTAAAATTTATTTTACATCACTTTATGTCACAGCAGATTTTGCTGCATGAAATTCGGGCTACTCTTCCTTGGGAGAGTGCATCGCCACAAGTGCAGCGCCTACCCATTATTTTTATATATATATATATATATATATATATATATATATATATATACAGCCCTGAGCCGCCCTGGGGACTCCAACTCCCTGACTTTTCCTCAGGGATGGTGTCTGAACATGACACCTGTGTGTATGCTGGTTTTTTGTTTAAAAAAAAAAAAAAATTATCCGTTCTTACCCGCACACAATGGAATGCTCTTCCAAAAGGCGGAACAGGGTTTTAACGTGTGCGCAAGATGTTTGGTTTATAGTCTCATTCAAATGTTTCAAAATGAAACAATAAGTCGAGAGATTTTCAGTGTAGCTCATCACTTGTTTGTGTTTTCAGGAACTATGAGGGTAGACTGAATCAAGCACCAGAATCCAGTGCCAAGAATCTGCTGTGGACAAGTCACCGGGGACTGAGCAGGTATAGTTTTTTTTGCACTTCTGTCTAAACTGTTCCCCCATCCATTAGACCATGAGTGGTGGCTGGTGGTCTTGGTGCTAGTCTTTTGAACGAGACGATAAACGAGGTCCCGTGTGCTACACATCATTATTTAGCACAAGTAAAAGGACCCACGGTAACAAGAGGGTTGTCCCTGGCAAAATTCTGTAGAAAAAAGTCATTCTGATAGGGAAACAAGTACAGTTGCAGACAGGTAAAAGAATAAAAAAAAGAATGGGTGGGCGTTGCACTTGTGGTGATGCGCTCTCCCTGGGGAGAGCAGCCCGAATTTCATGCAGAGAAATCTACTGTGACATAAAGTGGTATAAAGAAAAAAACAAACAAACAAATAAATAAGCAAAGTGTAAACTGTAGCATGTGACAGGTCACAGAGGTCACTTTGTAAATAAAAAAAACAAAGCAAAAAACCCCAATATTGTGGCTTAAGAGTATGTGTGTGAAATGTGGTGTACTCCATTGTATTTGTTTGCAGGAAGTGGGATTAAGGTGTACATGTGGACAAACCCCAGGTGAACAAGAAAACGGTTTGCTTTGTACCTCCTCTTTCTATGAGAAAAATATTTTGTGAAATAATTATATACTTTGCAAAAGAAATTGGAGACTGCTTTTTTTTTTTAGGTGATGTTTAAGTGTGCATTGTCAGATTAATCAACCACCAGAAAGATCAAAATAATTCTTGTCTTAGATGATAGGCCAGTGTTAGAGATCTCTCACAGTTCACACTACATAATCAGTGTACTACCCTCTTCATAGCTTTATCAAATTCTTTCAAGTGAGTTTATTTATAAAAAAAATAGCTTGGGAAATTTCTTTCAAATGAGTTTTATTTTATTCATAAAAGAGTAGCTTGAGAATTACCTCTCGATAGCTTTATCAAATTCTTTCAAATGAGTTTATCAAAAAAATAGCTTTATCGAATTCTTTCAAATGAGTTTATTTTATTTTTAAAAAATAGTTTGAGAAATTTCTTTCAAATTTTATTTTATTTTTAAGAGATAGTTTGAGAAATTTCTTTCAAAGGAATTTTATTTTTTAAAAAGTAAAGTGAGAAGATTGTTTTGTGCATGTGAGGATTTTTGTCTTTGTAAAGTGATGAAGCAACACAAAATTAAAAAATTGACTGAAATACTCCTACACTAAAATTGTAAATACAAGTACTTATCTCAGGAACAAAAGAAATTCATTTGTAGTATTATAATTCTGAATGTTATAAGACAATGCTGCAAATGTGTTGTAAATTTACTGAAGTACATGACAACATCTAAAAGTGTATGAATTAAACTGCTGTAGTCTCTGAGCTTACTGAAGCTACTTACTGCTTTCAGGAGAGACTGTGGAGCCAGAATCCAGTGCCAAGAATCTGCTGTGAACAGGTCACCGGGGACTGAGCAGGTACAGGTTTTTTCACACTTCTCTAAGCAAAGTGTAAACTGTAGTATGTGACAGGTTGCAAAGGTCACTTTCTAAAATTAAAAAAAAATTAACCTCTGGTGCAGTGTGACTCCTTATGTGATGGAGTGTCATATATGCAAACATACCACAGCCTTTAGTATGTAAACATACCACAGACTTTAATATGCAAACATACCACAGCCTTTAATATGTAATCACACCACAGCCTTTAATATGTAATCACACCACAGTCTTTAGTATGTAAACATACCACAGCCTTTAATATGTAAACATACCACAGCCCTTAATATGCAAACATACCACAGCCCTTAATATACAAACATACCACAGCCCTTAATATGCAAACATACCACAGCCCTTAATATACAAACATACCACAGCCCTTAATATGCAAACATACCACAGCCCTTAATATGCAAACATACCACAGCCTTTAATATGCAAATATACCAGAGCCTTGATATGCAAACATACCACAGCCCTTAATATGCAAACATACCACAGCCCTTAATATGCAAACATACCACAGCCCTTAATATGCAAACATACCACAGCCCTTAATATGCAAACATACCAGAGCCCTTAATATGCAAACATACCACAGCCCTTAATATGCAAACATACCAGAGCCCTTAATATGCAAACATACCAGAGCCCTTAATATGCAAACATACCAGAGCCCTTAATATGCAAACATACCAGAGCCCTCAAGACAACCTGTTTCTTTTTGATCTCCAGAAAGAGGACATTGCAGCACCAGGCTTCTCAGCTGCAGACGACGCCAGTTTTCAAGGACACCACCACAAGTCATCAGGAGGATGCTTCTGGTCATCATTACCAAGGATATTTGATTGATGTGGACGCCTGCAGTCACCAAGACTGCCCCCAACACATTCTAGTGCAAAATCTTCAGTGCTTTGTAGAACAAGGTGATTTCACCACTCGCAAAGTGAAAACATGTTAAAACCTCCAGTGCTTTGTAGAACAAGGTGATTTCACCACTCGCAAAGTGAAATGTGTAAAACCTGGGGAAAACGGTGAGGGGTGTGTACAGAAACTGAACAACTTGACACAGACCCGTGCTACATCCATCATCCGCATCACTTTTGAAGCCTGAAGGAATGAAAGGATTATAGGTATTGTGTTATTTTATGTTGTTGTTTTGTTATTTTCTCAGATGGACATGTTAGGTACTTGAAAGTATTAGGAGGTGTTGGTTTTGAACCTGAAGTTGAAGGTTACTGGAGCCATTGAAACTGAATGAGATAACAGGGAAACAAATACAGTTGGAGACAGGAAAAGAACAAAATAATGGGTCGTGCTGCTCTTTTAAAAATTTGTTTTTGCTGCCTCATCTTCTGTGATGTCCCTGTACTGTTGTTCCTCTGCTGCTTTGACATTCAGTTTGATTTTTTTTGTCAAACTGGGAAGAAAGGACAAGGCTGGGAATCAAACCCAGAACCTCGCTATTTTCTTGTTGGCAGGCAAACGTCTTTACCATCCTGCCACCCTCCTCTTAGGTCAAATAATCATGAGAGAAATGCTCTTGTTGTGTGGAGCTGGTGATAATTAGTGATGTTTTTTCATTATGTGTTTAAGATTTTTTGTGTAAATGAATGGAATTGGTTGGTATATTAAGAAAATCTCGACTCAAGAAGCTTCTCCATGCTTGCAGGGTACTCACTAAATTGTGATTTTGTTTAAAGATTGAAAAGGTAGTCATTTTACCTTAAACTGTAGATTGTTTGCAATTTTCAGAATTTAATCAGGGTTCTCAATCTTTGGTTTTTTTTGAGAGTTAAAAGCTGGAGAATGTTTCTGGTCCCAAAAGTATTTTTACAACTGTTCTTGAAGCAAGACGGCTTAAAGCATCATGACATGTTTTGAGACAGATTGATAGGCTTGCTTTTCCAGTCAGATGTATGCATATATATATTTATTTATTTATTTATTTATCTATGAGTTTTTTGTTTAAGTTTGACAAGACATGTTATGTCTCACTGTTAGTAGGGTTGTGTGCAAGGGATGTGCGTGTATGTGTGCATCTTTAAAAATTCTTTTATTTACAAAACAATGGAGTAAGCACTTGTATGTTAAGCAGGGGAATGCACAACAACAACAAAAACAACTTTTTGCCTCGCTGACGCATTGGTTCTGTGGTCCTGACAGGAGATGTGTAGAAGCTTTTTGGGTTATGTGGTGTTTTTTTTTTAGGATTGAATCTTATTTCCCAATTTAACAGTTAAGGTCCAGCTTTCACCCTGGTACAGCAGTATGGATGAGATGAGTGCTTAAAAAATTAAGTTTTCTGGAGACAGGTCTGCTTGTTTTTCTGAATCCTGGCCAGCTCTGCCATGGCCAAGGTTGCAAGGGCTCGCCCGATCTTCAGTTCAGTTAGAGAGGGGCCATCTTTGGTCAGTGTTGAGCCATGATAATTCAATGAGTCTGTTTCTTAAAGTTGTTGGACCACTCATGATAATGCTCAATAAAAAGTCGTTGGTACTGTCAACCTTGCTCTTCTTTGCACTGATCTCTTTACCGTTAGTGTTATCTCATTCTCCTAGTTTGCATATGATACCATAAGGGTTAGCTCATTCTGTCTTGCATATAATACCATAGGATTAGTCATTCTGTTGATATTTCTAAGGTTTCTCGCATATGATATAAGGGTTAGCTCATTCTTCTGGCTTGCATACAAGTTCTAAGAGTTTGTTGTTACGGCTTTCAAGGAGATCAATGTCATCAGCAGATTGCAAACAGGTGTGTCACCAAGACAGACAGTGGGGGGAATGTTATCCTCTGAGCCTAATCTAGTACTGTTAGGTTACTAGAAATACAAGAAAGAAGGGAAGGGCTAGTGGAAAGAGCAGTTTTGTCATGTTTATTCTGGATTTGACCATTTATTTTCCTATTTTTATTTTGGGTTAAATATTTTTCAGAATTGAACAGAACTCGTTTAAAATAATAATGTAGGAAGAAAACCACTCTGCTGATAGCAGAACTTAAATTTGTCTAAAAAAATCTAAATAGCAGCCTAAGCAGGTAGGATTGGTAAATTAGGATTTAAATAACGCTCCATACCACTGTGTCTACAGCTACATGCCATTGTGTTTACCTGCTGTTGTGTCCACATGCATTCAGACAGACTGACCGACCAACAGCCCCTGCCCCAATGCATGCTACAGTTATGGCTAACACTAACACTAACCTCATTTCTTAATTAACCCTGGCCCCTCATGTGGACACAGAGGCAGGTAGATACCTTGGTACAAGCTGACAACAGTGGTCAAACATTTTTTTCTGGGGTTTGAGGGAAGGAGGAGGGGGCAGCATTTTTGGAAAATGGATGTTAGGAAGGGAAGGCTGCATGTTGCAGTTTGTTGGAATAGGGAAAGAGGGACATGGGGGATAAAACAGCAGATTCCTTTTAATTAACGCTCTGTCATCAGTTCACAATTTAAAGATTTATTACCTCACAAATAAAGAAATTTATGTGGGTTACAAGCTGTACTTAAAAAAAGTAAATGGGAAATAAAAACATTTATTGTAGAATAACACAGCACAATAAAAACATTTATCGCAGAATAACACAGCACAGTATGCAACCATCACCTTTCACACACTACAAGACAGTACCCATACAAATACCAGGACTTTATCAAAGAGGAATTTGCGTGGTCACAAGGCATATATACATAAAAAAGATAAACATTTATCATCCAAAACAATAGTAGGCACCCATCAGTCTCGGAAGACTATGGAGTTGCGTTCTAAGTCTTTAGAGCACAAAGCCTGGGCAAGTATGATTCAATAAGATTCAATTATTAATAAAAAGATACGCATGCACACAGACACAAACACACAGACATGCATGCACACACACATACACTGCACACACACACACACGTACACACACATACACACTGCACACACACACACACACACACACACACACACACACACACACACACACACACACACACACACACACACACACACACACACACACACACACATTGCAGGCATAATCGTATGCCAAAACACAAATGGTTACATGTAATTCAATAAGAGCACTATCAGTTGATAAAATGTCCATATAATACTTTATTTTTTAAGTAGATAAGTTCTTTTGTCTGTCATTTTCACACTGAGAAGTCACTTGTAGAGCCCCGTTATTTTCAGATGCATTGATCTTCTTTTTGACATCTTTCTTCATAGACCAGGCTTTGCATCTTCTTTTTGACATCTTTCTTCATAGACCAGGCTTTGCATCTTCTTTTTGACATCTTTCTTCATAGACCAGGCTTTACATCTTCTTTTTGACATCTTTCTTCATAGACCAGGCTTTACATCTTCTTTTTGACATCTTTCTTCATAGACCAGGCTTTACATCTTCTTTTTGACATCTTTCTTCATAGACCAGGCTTTACATCTCTGACATCTTTCTTCATAGACCAGGCTTTACATCTCTTTGACATCTTTCTTCATAGACCAGGCTTTACATCTCTTTGACATCTTTCTTCATAGATCAAGCTTTACATCTCTATATGACACCTTGCAAATGAAATAGTGTGAAATTAGTGTAAAACAGTGAACCAGTGTAAAAGTTAACACCAGTGCTGACTCCACTCCCCCCAAAAGTCCTTCAGATGAGACTATAAACAAAGGCCCCGTGTGCAAACGCACGGAGAACATCTTGAGCACACGTTAAATCCTGTCCTGCTTTTTGTAAGAGTAAGCCATTGTGTGCCGGTGGGAACAGTTGACAAGATTTACAAAACTGCATACACACAGGGACTGGCTGTAAAAAATGTACATGAATGCTTATTCCATTATCCTTGATATCAAAGAATAGATGATAATAATAATGATAATGACTACCACTCTGTCATTAGTTCATTTGTCATTTTCACACTGAGAAGTTGCTTGTAGAGCCGCGTTATTTTCAGATGCATTTACAAGATGCTCTACAAGACTCAGCGCTATATAAATAAAAAAAATCTTCTTCTTCATCTTCTTCTTTTTGACATCTTTCTTCATAGACTAGGTTTTACATCTCTATATAAAACCAGGCAAATGAATCTGTAAAATTCTTCTCTTCATATTTTGCCAGTATGACTGTATTTCCATTTGTACAGTGGGACAGATTTTTATTCCTTTTTTTGTTTTTTGTTTTGTTTGTTTTGCTTGGCCGTTCCTATTCTTGATCTGATGTTCTTGCTGCAAGATCCCGAGTTGGTATTGACAGAGTGAGGTCACGTCTTTTTAAGTTGTGCAGGTTTTCCAGCACTGATTTTATTTGTTCCTGTGCTCTGCTGTGGCTGGTTAGCTGATCCTTCTATGTGCACGACTTTGGTTTTTTCTGCATTCAGTTTTGTTTTTTTTAATGCATTTATTCTTTTATCTTGAGAATAATGGAATAAGCACTTGTGTGATTTTTTACATCCAGTATCCATGTGTATGCAGTTTTGTAAATCTTGTCATCTGTGAGTGAGGTTCGAAAAACCCATATCTGACAGGCCTGTGAACAAGTGGTTGTGTAGGAAACAGTCCAATGCCTTGCTGTAATCTGTAACAATTGTAGGCTTTTTGTTAAGCGTTCCTGATTTTCTCTATAAGTATTTGTAATACAGACAACGTGTCTGTTGTTCTGCTGTTTGTTCTTTAACCTGCCTGGCAGTCTGGGAACTCTTCTTCCACTTTGATTTTAATTCCGTTTGATGAGGATCAGAATTTTGCCAGTGTGACTGATAAGGGGCTATGAAGGAATAGAGAAAGAGGGATAAGAGAGGGTGTGTGTGTGTGTTTACATGCTTGTGTGTGTGTGTGTGTGTGTGTGTGTGTGTGTGTGTGTGGTGGTGGCGTCGGCATCGGCATCGGCGTCGGCGTCGTCGTCGGTGGTTTAACGTCTGTTCACTCTAAGTGATATTAGACAAGAGCAGTGAAAAGTGTAATGGAAGTTAAGGAAGTGAGTGGAAGGGGTGAAAAAAGAAAACATTATAAGATAGCATTAATGGTGGCGGCGGCGTGTGTGTGAGTGTGTGTGTGTGTGGTGTGTGAGAGAGAGAGAGATATAGAGAAACACTTGCCAAATGGTAGTTCCTGTCCACATTTTCAGTTCGCTGTGTGAATTTTGTTTTGGTGGGTTTTTTGTTTTGTTTGTGATGTTTTGTTTTTTGGAGTGGTGGTGGTGTTTTATTTTTGAAAACGAGTCAAGTCAGGTCAAAAACATTTTAATCATCCCTGAAGGGCAGTTTCAATACTGACAGGCATATTGATACGAATCATAATCAAAAGATGCAAGATAGCAACATTTCATATTTCAGAGCATAGAATTTTCCGTGTTTCCACGGATTTCCGATTTTTAAAAACAGATTTCCGCTGAAAAAACTTTCCTCAGAAAAAAAAAATCTGGGGGGAAAAAAACGAAACCAGATGAAATTCTCAAATGGTGTGAGTGTCGTCAAAGAGTTCAGTTCTCACTCACTAGACTCGGTAGCTAAAGCCAATCGAGGGTTGTGTGCAATTCAAAATGGCTAGCATATGCAGAACGATCGTCGATCGGACTCATGCTTATGACGACAGAGGATGCAAAAATGCATGGGAGTGGGTGGATGGTAAAGTCAAGGTTAAGTTGGGGATCGAAGTGTGCGGATTGGCGAGCACATTGCAAACTGGATGCTGCAGACAGAGCGTTTTGCGAAACTTGCCAGTACCGTGGCCGCAGAGGGCTTGAAGACTATTTGCAAACAGCAAAACACAAGAAGGTGATCTACTCCATCCGCGAGAATACAACTCTTGCAGACTGACACAGAGAAAAATTCTGCTGTGGACAACACTCGGGGACATCCAAGCAGGGAAGAAAACATTATCCAGCTTCTTCAGAAAATGAGAAACAGAACAAGTGTACATAAACAGGCAGACATAGGCATCACTACATACACACATGATCCCCTTTTTAAATAAAATTCTGCAATAAGTTGCTGGATGCTTATGTCCTCATTTCTTTCACCCACTGTTTTTCTGTGTTTGCCTGTCTGTCTGTCTGTCTGTCTGTCTGCCTGTCTCTCTGTCTCTCTCTTTCTCTCTCTCTCTGTCTCTCTGTCTCTCTCTGTCTCTCTCTTCTCTTCTCTCTCTCTCTCTCTCTCTCTCTCTCTCTCTCTCTCTCTCTCTCTCTCTCTCTCTCTCTCTCTCTCTCTCTCCATGTTTTCCATTAACTCTCATAGTCGTACACACGGCTACCCAGAATAGATCTTTTTAAAACAAGTTTGACATACTCTGGTGGTTCTTTATGGAAGGTCTAAAGGTCTGAGTCTATCTCTCTCTTGGTGTGTCTCTCTCACTCAACACTCACACACACACACACACACACACACACACACACACACACACACACACACACACACACACACATGCTTCCACATTGCTCAAAATGGTGCCTGGAGAGGCCTCCAAATTGCCTTTAAAATGCTAAAAATTCGTTTTCGGCCGGGGGGATTCACCTCCCTGGACCCCCCAGCAGGGCTTTGCCCCTGCACCCCACCAGGGACCTAAGCGGCCCCTGGACCCCGGCTTACTTTCCTCTTTTTTTTCTCTGCCAATTCTATGCTCTGATGAGTATGAACCATGTGAATGCACAGTGTGTGTTATTTGGCGTTGTGAAACATATTGGGATGTTGGAAAGCACTCATATAATTGTAGTTTATAAAGATTATTATTTGTATTTTTAAGAGAATTAACCAAAAAGTCCAAATTATAATGAAACAAGCAGTTTTAGTTCTGGTGAAAATCTGTTTGATTAAAAACAAAGTTCTTTTATTTGGAGTATACATGTAAGATATGGGTGCCTGTGTGTGAGACGGAGTGTGCAAACATCCCGTGTTGTACTTGTAGATTAGTGATTGTGTATGTGTTCTCACAAGTCTTGTAAGAAGAAAGACGATGTGCTTGTTCATGTACACATGTGTACTTTGCATGCATGTGTTTCATTATCTGTACATATATTGTACCTTGCTACATATGTACTGTATTTTCGTTTGGTTTTTAGTGTAGTTTATATTCTTTTCTTTCTTTTTTTCCAAACTTTTTTATGGTGTGAATTGGTTATATACCTGATTTTGTGTTGAAAATATACATGGGTGTTTAGATATTTTATATTGATATCTCTGAGAGCAAGTATAAAACAAAGCTGTTTTGAATGATGGAAAGACGTACAGATTTTGACAGCTTTTGAATGTTGTGTGTGTGTTTTTTCTTTTAATGTTTCTTGTGAACTAGTTGCATAATTTTTTAAATGTAGAATGAGGGAAAGAAAGCCTTTAGAATAATTGAGCGGGGTATATATATATATTATATATATATATATATATATATATATATATATATATATATTATATATATATATAGTTTGTTGTTGATTGTGGATTGAGAGGAAGAAAGCCTGTAGAATAATTCAGCTGTGTTTAGTTCTTTGTTGTTTAATAATTTAGATTGAGAGAAGGCCTTTAGAAAAATTCATCTGAATTCTTTGTTGTTTAATAATGTGGATGGACAGAAAGAAAGCCTTTAGAATAATTCAGCTTGTTTTTTGTTGTTGTTGAATGTGGATTGAGAGAAAAAAAAGCCTTTAGAAAAACTCATCTGGTTTTGTTACTGTTGCATCGGGATTGAGAGATAGAAATCCTTTAGAATAATTAATTAAGCTGTGTTCTTTTTGTTGTTGTTTTTTTTAATAATGTGGTTTGAGAGAAAGAAAGCCTTTAGAAAAATTCTGCTGTTATTTTTTTTGTTTTTGTTGTTGTTGCTGCAAATGGATTTAGAGAAAGAAAGCCTTTAGCTCAATTCAGCTGTATTCTTTGTTGTTTAATAATGTAGATTGAGAGAAAAAAGCCTTAGAGTAGATCAGCTGTGTTCTTTGTTGTTTAATAATGGAGATTGAAAGAAACAAAGCCTTTAGCACAATTCAGCTGTATTCTTTGTTGTTTAATAATGTAGATTGAGAGAAAAAAAGCCTTTAGAATAGTTCAGCTGTATTCTTTGTTGTTTAATAATGTAGATTGAGAGAAAAAAAGCCTTTAGAATAGTTCAGCTGTGTTCTTTGTTGTTTAATAATGTAGATTGAGAGAAAAAAAAGCCTTTAGAATAGTTCAGCTGTGTTCTTTGTTGTTTGATAATGTAGATTGAGAGAAACAAAGCTTTAAGATATGTTTGCTGTTGTTCTTTGTTGTTTTTGTGTTTGGTGTTGTTGGGACAAAGAGAGAAGAGACAAATACCTCTCTGTGTGTGTGTGTGTGTGTGGGGGGGGGGGGGTTGGTGGGGGTAGAGTTAGAGGAGATGAAACGTCATTCCTCCTCATGTGTGTGTGTTGGTGGGGGGGGGGGGGGGGGGGTAGATGTGTGGTGGGGGTGGGGGGTAGAGTAGGTTTTAGAGGAGATGGTACCTAATTGCTCCTTGTGGTGTGTGTAATGTGTATGATGGATCACATAGAAAAATGATGCAAGTGAAACTGACCTCAGTGACCAAAAGTGGTCAAATCATTGAAGATTAGTGAAAAGCTCGGACAGTTTTTGCAGACAGGCAGCAGTGGACTTGCATCCTTTTTCCATGTTGCCAGTTATGCGTCATGAGAAGAGAGGGAGAGGGAGAGTTTCTTTTGTTTTGGTATTGATTTATTTGAAATTAGGAAAGGCAATTCTGAGTTATTATAATACAGATTGTAACAAATGGAAAGTAAGTTGTGATACTGAAGGAAATGTGATCACATCTACATGTATACTGTGTGACACCTTTGTCAGAAAGGAATGACCAAAACCATGTTGGATGCTGGAATAATTTCTGGGTTAAAAAAAATTTTTTTTATTTGCGTATGAGTGTTTTTTGTTTTTTTTCCTTCTTTGTGCTGTATTGGCATCATAGTTTAATGTAGATTCAATGAAAAACCTTTTTCAAAATAACTTTTTTCATTTTTACTTTTGGAGAGAGAGAGAGGAGAGGGGGTAACTTGGTAAGTGCGGATGATTTGTGAAATGAACAAGTTCTATTGAGTGTCTTAGATTGAAGAAAAGTGTGTGTGTGTGTGTGTCTGTGTCTGTGTGTGTGTGTGTGTTGGGGTTGGATGGGGGTAGAGACAAAATACTATTCCGCTCAAGTTCTTGATGCCACGTCTATGAAATCTCTTTTTTCCCACACCTCAACTCTTCTTGGATCTACAAAGGCAAGCCCTCTTCCTACTGTCCATAGCCACTCTGAACTTCCTGCAATATTTTCTTCTTTCTTCTCTGACAAAGTCCGCAACATTCGTTCCAAACTGGATCAAACTTCTTTCCAACCTGTGCCTTCTGACCCCAATTTACAGGCACTCCTCTCCTTTTCTTCCGTCCAACAACCGAGAAAGAAATTCAGACAATTCTGAGAGAAATTACCATAAAATCATGCGATCTCGATCCTGTACCTGCTTCCCTTTTCACTCAGTGCATTCCACAGCTTATACCTACGATCACGAAAATAGTAAATTCATCACTTCTTTCAGGAAATTTTCCACCAGCTCTCAAAACTGCTATAGTCACACCTCAACTTAAAAAGCACGATCTCGACCCTACCATTCTGAAGAACTATAGACCTGTTTCTAACCTCCCTTTTATCTCAAAAGTCCTTGAAAAATGTCGTTCTCAGACAACTCAACAGCCACCTTCATTCCAATAGCCTCCTTCCACCTTTCCAGTCTGCCTATCGCTCCAACCACAGCACTGCAAACCACCCTAGTGCACACCTTAAATACGCTTCTACACGCTTCTGTCACAGGAAAAATATCCCTTCTCATTCTTCTCGATCTATCTGCAGCTTTCAACACTATAGACCATTCAATTCTTCTCTCCGTCTTTGAAAAACATTTGGCATCACAGGCACAGCTCTCACATGGTTTAATTCATACCTTACCGATAGATTCCAAACAGTTGCAGTTAACAAGATTCATCCAAACCTGTCAAACTGGAATGTGGAGTCCCGCAGGGATCAGTTCTGGGCCCTGTTCTTTTCACTCTATACACTGCTCCATTGTCACATATAATAAACCGCCATCAAATCATCTATCATTAATTTCTACGCCAATGACTCTCAGATTCTAAGCTGTGATACTCCTGAAAATCTGCCTTCTCTCTTGATAAATATGTCCTACTGCCTTGAAGATATCCAAAACTGGATGATACAGAATAAGTTACAGCTAAATGCAGATAAAACTGAAACCATGCTGGTAGGCACCAAACACAAACTTTCTTCCATTACTACAGCTTCAGTAGAATTCGGCAATACTTCAGTCACTTTTTCCACTGCTGTAAAGTATCTAGGGGTTGTTATCGACAACACACTATCCATGCAAAAATTCATCACCCAGACCTGCCAGTCATGCTACTATCAATTAAGACATATTAGCGCAATTCAAAAGTACCAGTCCACTGATGCAACATCTAAACTCGTCACGTCTCTGATTCTTTCACATCTGGACTATTGTAATTCTCTTTTGGCTGGTCTGCCAGCATCATCTATCCACTCCCTTCAACGTATACAAAACTCCGCAGCTTGACTGGTCCTCAGAAAGAAAAAATCTGAGCACGTTACTCCTCTCTTGCAATCTCTCCACTGGCTGCCTGTGCCACAGAGAGTAAACTATAAGATCAGTACTCTCTGTTATAAATGTCTTTACAAAACAGCACCCTCCTACCTCTGTGAATGTCTTTACCCGTATACTCCTCGTTCCCTCCACTCTGCTGCAGATACCCTGCGCTTGCAAATACTTAGATTCAATCAATCCACCGTTGGCCGTCGCTCTTTCTCTGTTTCTGGTCCAGTGATCTGGAACGATCTCCCTCTTCCCTTCGTAAAAAGCCTACCTATGACACATTTAAATCCAGCCTCAAGACACGCTTATTTCAAAGCTAAGACTTTCCTATCCTGTTTCATCTTCTGCCCCTGCTCTCAACAGCCAAAATATCCACCACCCTGCCAAAGTGTTTTAACCTCTGTGTGTGTGTGTGTGTGTGTGTGTGTGTGTGTGTGTGTGTGTGTATACATTGACTTCGTTATAAATCTCAATTGTTGTTGACTTTTGGTGTGTGTGTGTGTGTAAATATGTGTGTGTGTCTTTGTGTGTCTGTGTGTGTTGGGGTTGGGTGGGGGTAGATTAGGTTTGAGGATATGAAACGTCAATCCTCCTCGTGTGTGTATGTGTGTGTGTGTGTGTGTGGGTAGATTAGGTTATAGGAGATGAAACGTCATTCCTCCTTGTGTGTGTGTGTGTGTGTGTGTGTGGGGGGGGGGGGGGGGGGGGGGTAGAGTAGGTTAGAGGAGATGATACCTAATTCCTACTCACTGTGTGTGTTACGTGTATGTTTGTGTGTGTGTGTGTGTGTATGGCCACATAGAAAAAGGATGCAAGTGAAACTGACCTCAGTGACCCAAAGTGGTCAAGTCATTGAAGATTAGTGAAAAGCTCAGACAGTTTTTGCAGACAGGCAGCAGTGGACTTGCATCCTTTTTCCAAGTTGCCAGGTATGCGTCATGAGAAGAGAGGGAGAGAGAGAGTTTCTTTTTTGTTTTGGTATTGATTTATTTGAAATTAGGAAAGGCAATTCTGAGTTATTATAATACAGATTGTATGAAGTAGAAAATAAGTTGTGATACTGAAGGAAATGTGATCACATCTACATGTATACTGTGGGACACCTTTGTCAGAAAGTATTGAGCAAAACCATGTTGGATGCTGGAATAATTTTTTGATTTATTTATTTTTTGTATTCATTTGCGTATGAGTGTTTTTTGTTTTTTTTTCCTTCCTTGTGCTGTATTGGCATCATAGTTTAATGTAGATTCAGTGAAAAACCTTTTAAAATTTTTTTTTTTTTTTTTTACTTTGGAGAGAGAGAGAGAGAGGAGAGGTGGTGGTAACTTGGTAAGTGTGGATGATTTGTGAAATGAACAAGTTCTATTGAGTGTCTTAGATTGAAGAAAAGTGTGTGTGTGTGTGTGTGTGTGTGTGTGTGTGTGTGTGTGTGTGTGTTGGGGTTGGATGGGGGTTAGAGTAGGTTAGAGGAGACGAAACGTCATTCCTCCTCATGTGTGTGTGTGTTGGGGGGGGGGGGGGGGGATGTGTTTGTGTGTGTGTTTTGTGGGGGTAGACTAGGTTAAAGGAGATAGATACTTCATTTCTTTTCGCGCGTGTGCGCATGCGTGCGTGCGTGCGCGTGTGTGTGTGTTGGGGTTGGGTGGGGGCAGGTTAGGTTTGAGGAGATGAAACGTCATGCCTTCTCATGTGTATGTGTGTGTGTGTGTGTGTGTGTGTGTGTGTGTGTGTGTGTGTGTGTTGTATTGGCATCATAGTTTAGAGTAGATTCAGTGAAAAAGAGCATTTTTGAGGGGGCGGTTTTTTTGCTTGCTTTAGGGTTTTTTTTTTATAACTTTTTTCTTTTTTTTTCTTTGGAAGAGAGAGAGAGAGGAGAGGGGGTAATGTGGGTGATTTGTGATATGGAAGAAATGTGATGAGTATTTTAGATTGAAGAAAATGTGTGTGTGTGTGTGTGTGTGTGTTTCCAAGTTGCCAGTTATGCTTCATAAGAAGAGAGGTAGAGGGAGAGGGTTTTTTTTGTTTTGATATTAATTTATTTAAAATTTAGAAAACATAGTTCTGAGTTATTACAATACAGATTGTATTAAACTGAAAATAAGTTGTGATACTGAAGGAAATGTGATCACATCTACATGTATACTGTGTGACACCTTTGTCAAAAAGAAATGACCAAAATTATGTTCAATACTAGAAACATTTGTTTTTTGAATTTGTTTTTTCTTTCTTTTCTTTTTTCTGTTTTTTTTTTTTTTTTTAGCGTGTGTGTGTGTTTGTTTTTTTTCTTTTTCTTTGTGCTATATTGGCATAGTTTAATGTTGATTCAGTGGAAAAGAGCCTTTTCTTTTTTGCTTTTTTCTTTCTTTTTTAGATAAGTGTTTTCAGTTTTATGTTTTCTTTTGGAGAGAGAGAGAGAGGAGAGGGGGTAGTGTTGGTGATTTGTGAAATGAAAGAAATGTGATGTCTTAGATTGAAGAAAAGTGTATGAGTGTGACTTTTGGTGTGTGTGTGTGTGTGTGTTCTGTGTGTAAATATGTGTCTTTGTGTGTCTGTGTGTGTTGGGGTTGGGTGGGGGTAGATTAGGTTTGTGGATATGAAACGTCAATCCTCCTCATGTGTGTGTGTGTGTGTGTGGAGGGGGGGGGGGGGGGGTAGATTAGGTTATAGGAGATGAAACGTCATTCCTCCTTATGTGTGTGTGTGTGTGTGTGGGGTAGAATAGGTTAGAGGAGATGATACCTAATTCCTCCTCATTGTGTGTGTGTGTTACGTATTTGTGTGGGTGGGTGTGTGTATGGCCACATAGAAAAAGGATGCAAGTGAAACTGACCTCGGTGACCCAAAGTGGTCAAGTCATTGAAGATTAGTGAAAAGCTCAGACAGTTTTTGCAGACAGGCAGCAGTGGACTTGCATCCTTTTTCCAAGTTGCCAGTTATGTGTCTTGAGAAGAGAGGGAGAGAGAGAGAGTGTGTTTTTTGTTTTGGTATTGATTTATTTGAAATTAGGAAACGCAAATCTGAGCTATTATGATACAGATTGCAACAAATAGAAAATAAGTTGTGATACTGAAGGAAATGTGATCACATCTACATGTATACTGTGTGACACCTTTGTCAGAAAGTATTGAGCAAGACCATGTTGGATGCTGGAATAATTTCTGGATTTTTTTGATTTTTTTATTTTGCGTATGAGTGTCTTTATTTTTTCCCCTTCTTTGTGCTGTATTGGCATCATAGTTTAATGTAGATTCAGTGAAAAACCTTTTTTAAAATAACTTTTTTCAGTTTTACTTTTGGAGAGAGAGAGAGAGGAGAGGGGGTAACTTGGTAAGTGCGGATGATTTGTGAAATGAACAAGTTCTATTGAGTGTCTTAGATTGAAGAAAAGTGTGTGTGTGTGTGTGTTGGGGTTGGATGGGGGTAGAGTAGGTTAGAAGAGATGAAACGTCATTCCTCCTCATGTGTATGTGTGTTAGGGGGGGCAGGGAGGATGTGTATGTGTGTGTGTTTTGTGGGGGTGGGGGTAGATTAGGTTAAAGGAGATAGATACTTCATTTCTCCTCACGTGCATGCGGGCGTGCGTGCGTGCGTGTGTGTGTGTGTGTTGGGGTTGGGTGGGGGCAGGTTAGGTTTGAGGAGATGAAACGTCATTCCTTCTCATGTGTGTGTGTGTGTGTGTGTGTGTGTGTGTGTGTGTGTGCGCGCTGTATTGGCATAATAGTTTAGAGTAGATTCAGTGAAAAAGAGCATTTTGGGGGGGCGGTTTTTTTGCTTGCTTTATTTTTTTATTATAACTTTTTTCTTTTTTTTTCTTTGGAAGAGAGAGAGAGGAGAGGGGGTAATGTGGGTGATTTGTGATATGGAAGAAATGTGATGAGTATTTTAGATTGAAGAAAATGTGTGTGTGTGTGTGTGTGTGTGTGTTTCCAAGTTGCCAGTTACGCTTCATAAGAAGAGAGAAAGAGTGAGAGGGTTTTTTTGTTTTGGTATTAATTTATTTAAAATTTAGAAAACATTGTTCTGAGTTATTATAATACGGATTGTATCAAACTGAAAATAAGTTGTGATACTGAAGGAAATATGATCACATCTACATACTATGTGACACCTTGGTCAGAAAGTAATGACCAAAATTATGTTGAATACTGGAAATATTTCTTTCTGCAATTTGTTTTTCTTTTTTTTCTTTTTTCTGTTTCTTTTTTTTTGCGCGCGTTTTTTTTCTTTTTCTTTGTGCTGTATTGGCATAGTTTAATGTTGATTCAGTGGAAAAGGGCCTTTTCTTTTTTGCTTTTTTCTTGCTTTTTTAAATAATTTTTTTTCATTTTTATGTTTTCTTTTGGAGAGAGAGAGGAGAGAGGGGGTAGTGTTGGTGATTTGTGAAATGAAAGAAATGTGATGTCTTAGATTGAAGAAAAGTGTATGAGTGTGACTTTTGGTGTGTGTGTAAATGTGTATGTGTGTGTGTCTGTGTGTGTTGGGGTTGGGTGGGGGTAAATTAGGTTTGAGGATATGAAACGTCATTCCTTCTCATATGTGTTTGTGTGTGTGTGAGGGGGGGGGATATGTGTGTATGTGTGGGGTATGTGAGGGGGAGGGTATGTGTGTGTGGGGGGGGTATGTGTGTGTGTGTGTGGTAGATTAGGTTATAGGAGATAAAACGTCATTCCTCTTTTTTTCTTTCTTTCTTTTATTCTTTTATATCGAGTATAACAGAATAAGCAATCATGTGCTTTTTTTTCATCTGGTCCCCGTGTGTGTGCAGTTTTGTAAATTTTGTCATCTGTTCCCACCGGCACACGATGGCCTACTCTTACCCTTGTGTGTGTGTGTGTGTGGGGGGTGGGGGTGGGGGGGGGGGGGGGTAGAGTAGGTTAGAGGAGATGATACCTAATTCCTCCTCATTGTGTGTGTGTGTGTTACGTGTATGTTATGTGTGTGTGTGTGTGTGTGTGTGTGTGTGTGTGTGTGTATGGCCACATAGAAAAAGGATGCAAGTAAAACTGACCTCACTGACCCAAAGTGGTCAAGTCATTGAAGATTAGTGAAAAGCTCAGACAGTTTTTGCAGACAGGCAGCAGTGGACTTGCATCCTTTTTCCAAGTTGCCAGGTATGCGTCATGAGAAGAGAGGGAGAGTTTCTTTTTTGTTTTGGCATTAATTTATTTGAAATTAGGAAACGCAGTTGTGAGTTATTAAACTACAGATTGTATGAAATAGAAAATAAGTTGTGATATTGAAGGAAATGTGATCACATGTACATGTATACTGTGTGACACTTTGTCAGAAAGTATTGAGCAAAACCACGTGGAATGCAGGAAATATTTATTTGGTTTTTTGTTGTTGTTGTTTTTTTGCGTATGTGTGTGTGTGTTCTTCTTTTTGCCGTATTGGCATCATAGTTTAATGTAGATTCAGTGAAAAACCTTTTTTAAAATAACTTTTTTCATTTTTACTTTGGGAGAGAGAGAGAGAGAGAGGAGAGGGGGTAATCTTGGTAAGTGCGATGATTTGTGAAATGAACAAGTTCTATTGAATGTCTTAGATTGAAGAAAAGTGTGTGTGTGTGTTTGTGTGTGTTGCGGTTGGATGGGGGTAGAGTAGGTTAGAGGAGACGAAACGTCATTCCTCCTCATTGTGTGTGTGTGTTAGGTGGGGGCGGGGGGGATGTGTGTGTGTATGTGTGTTGGGGTTGGGTGGGGGCAGGTTAGGTTTGAGGAGATGAAACGTCATTCCTTCTCATGTGTGTGTGTGTGTGTGTGTGTGTGTGTGTGTGTGCTGTATTGGCATTATAGTTGAGTAGATTCAGTGAAAAAGAGCATTTTTTTTGGGGGGGGCGGTTTTTTTGCTCGCTTTATTTTTTTTATGATAACTTTTTTCATTTTTTTTCTTTAGAAGAGAGAGAGGGGAGAGGGGGTAATGTAGGTGATTTGTGATATGGAAGAAATGTGATGAGTATTTTAGATTGAAGAAAATGTGTGTGTGTGTGTGTGTGTTTCCAAGTTGCCAGTTACGCTTCATAAGAAGAGAGGAAGAGTGAGAGTTTTTTTTTGTTTTGGTATTAATTTATTTAAAATTTAGAAAACATAGTTCTGAGTTATTATAATACAGATTGTATTAAACTGAAAATAAGTTGTGATACTGAAGGAAATGTGATCACATCTACATACTGTGTGACACCTTTGTCAGAAAGGAATGACCAAAATTATGTTGAATACTGGAAATATTTGTATCTGGAATTTGTTTTTCTTTCTTTTTTTTTTGGCGTGTGTGTGTGTGTTTTCTTCTTCTTTGTGCTATATTGGCATAGTTTAATGTTGATTCAGTGGAAAAGAGCCTTTTCTTTTTTACTTTTTTCTTGCTTTTTTAAATAAGTTTTTTTCATTTTTATGTTTTCTTTTGGAGAGAGATAGGAGAGGGGGTAGTGTTGGTGATTTGTGAAATGAAAGAAATGCGATGTCTTAGATTGAAGAAAAGTGTATGAGTGTGACTTTTGGTGTGTGTGTGTGTGTAAATATGTGTATGTGTGTGTGTATGTCTTTGTGTGTGTTGGGGTTGGGTGGGGGTAGATTAGGTTTGAGGATATGAAACGTCAATCCTCGTATGTGTGTGTGTGTGTGTGAGGGGGGGGGGTATATGTGTGTGTGTGTGGGGGGGGGTAGATTAGGTTATAGGAGATGATACCTAATTCCTCCTCATTGTGTGTGTGTGTTACGTGTATGTTATATGTGTGTGTGTGTGTGTGTGTGTGTGTGTGTGTGTGTGTGTGTGTGTGTGTGTGTGTGTGTGTATGGCCACATAGAAAAGGATGCAAGTGAAACTGACCTCAGTGACCAAAAGTGGTCAAGTCATTGAAAATTAGTGAAAAGCTCAGACAGTTTTTGCAGACAGGCAGCAGTGGACTTGCATCCTTTTTCCATGTTGCCAGTTATGCTTAGAAGAAGAGAGGAAGAGTTTCTTTTATTATTTGGTAATAATTTATTTGAAATTAGAACACCCATTTCTGAGTTATTATGATACAGATTGTAACAAACAGAAAATAAGTTGTGATACTGAAGGAAATGTGATCACATCTACATCTACATCTATGTGACACCTTTGTCAGAAAGGAATGACCAAAACCATGTTGGATGCTGGAATAATTTCTGGAATTTTTTTTTTTATTTGCGTATGAGTGTTTTTGTTTTTTTCCTTCTTTGTGCTGTATTGGCATAATAGTTTAATGTAGATTCAGTGAAAAACCTTTTTTAAAATAACTTTTTTTATTTTTACTTTTGGAGAGAGAGAGAGAGGAGAGGGGGTAACTTGGTAAGTGCGGATGATTTGTGAAATGAACAAGTTCTATTGAGTGTCTTAGATTGAAGAAAATGTGTGTGTGTGTGTCTCTGTGTGTGTGTGTGTTGGGGTTGGATGTGGGTAGAGACAAAATACTATTCCGCTCAAGTTCTTGATGCCACGTCTATGAAATCCCTTTTTTCCCACCTCAACTCTTCTTGGATCTACAAAGGCAAGCCCTCTTCCTACTGTCCATAGCCACTCTGAACTTCTCGCAATATTTTCTTCTTTCTTCTCTGACAAAGTCCGCAACATCCGTTCCAAACTGGATCAAACTTCTTTCCAACCTGCACCTCCTGATCCCCAATTTACAGGCACTCCTCTCCTTTTCTTCCGTCCAACAACCGAGAAAGAAATTCAGACAATTCTCAGAGAAATGACCATAAAATCATGCGATCTCGATCCTGTACCTGCTTCCCTTTTCACTCAATGCATTCCACAGCTTATACCTACGATCACGAAAATAGTAAATTCATCTCTTCTTTCAGGAAATTTTCCACCAGCTCTCAAAACCGCTATAGTCACACCTCTACTAAAAAGGCACGATCTCGACCCTAACATTCTGAAGAACTATAGACCTGTTTCTAACCTACCTTTTATCTCAAAAGTCCTTGAAAAAGTCGTTCTCAGACAACTCAACAACCATCTTCATTCCAATAGCCTCCTTCCGCCTTTCCAGTCTGCCTATCGCGCCAACCACAGCACTGCAACACCCTAGTGCACACCTTAAATACGCTTCTACACGCTTCTGACACAAGAAAAATATCCCTTCTCACTCTTCTCGATCTATCTGCAGCTTTCAACACTATAGACCATTCAATTCTTCTCTCCATCTTCAAAAAACGTTTGGCATCACAGGCACAGCTCTCACATTGTTTAATTCATACCTTACCGATCGATTCCAAACAGTTGCAGTAAACAAGATTCAATCCAAACCTGTCAAACTGGAATGTGGAGTCCCGCAGGGATCAGTTCTGGGCCCTGTTCTTTTCACTCTATACACTGCTCTATTGTCACATGTAATAAACCGCCATCAAATCAACTATCATTTCTATGCCGATTACTCTCAGATTCTAAGCTGTGATACTCCTGAAAATCTGCCTTCTCTCTTGATAAATATGTCCTACTGCCTTGAAGGTATCCAAAACTGGATGATACAGAATAAGTTACAGCTAAATGCAGATAAAACTGAAGCCATGCTGGTAGGCACCAAACACAAACTTTCTTCCATTACTACAGCTTCAGTAGAATTCGGCAATACTTCAGTGACTCTTTCCACTGCTGTAAAGTATCTAGGGGTTGTTATCGACAACACACTATCCATGCAAAAATTCATCACCCAGACCTGCCAGTCATGCTACAATCAATTAAGACGTATTAGTGCAATTCGAAAGTACCTGTCCACTGATGCATCATCTAAACTCCTCACGTCTCTGATTCTTTCACGTCTCGACTATTGCAATTCTCTTTTGGCTGGTCTGCCAGCATCATCTATCCACTCCTTCAACGTATACAAAACTCCGCAGCTCGACTGGTCCTCAGAAAGAAAAAATCTGAGCACATTACTCCTCTCTTGCAATTTCACCACTGGCTGCCTGTGCTACAGAGAGTAAACTATAAGACCAGTACTCTCTGTTATAATTGTCTTCACAAAACAGCACCCTCCTACCTCTGTGAATGTCTTTACCCGTACACTCCTTCTCGTTCCCTCCACTCTGCTGCAGATACCCTGCGCTTACAAATACCTAGATTCAGTCAATCCACTGTTGGCCGTCGCTCTTTCTCTGTTTGTGGTCCAGTGATCTGGAACGATCTCCCTCTCTCCCTTCGTAAAAAGCCTACCTATGACACATTTAAATCCAGCCTCAAGACACGCTTATTTCAAAGCTAAGACTTTCCTATCCGGTTTCATCTTCTGCCCCTGCTCTCAACAGCCGAAATATCCACCACCCTGCCAAAGTGTTTTAACCTGTGTGTGTGTGTGTGTGTGTGTGTGTGTGTGTGTGTGTGTGTGTGTGTGTGTGTGTGTGTGTGTACATGACTTCGTTAAAAATGTAAATTGTTGTTGGCTGCATGGGCAAGAATTGGTTGAATTCCAACGCTTTGTTTTTGCAAGATATAGTGCTATATAAATTCCATTTATTATTATTATTAGAGTAGGTTAGAGGAGACGAAACGTCATTCCTCCTCATGTGTATGTGTGTTAGGGGGGGGGGGGGGGCGGGGGGATGTGTATGTGTTTTGTGGGGGTGGGGGTTAGATTAGGTTAAAAGAGATATATATACTTCATTTCTCCTCGCGCGTGCGCGCGCGCATGCGTGTAAGGGTTGGGTTGGGGCAGGTTAGGTTTGAGGAGATGAAACGTCATTCCTTCTCATGTGTGTGTGTGTGTGTGTGTGTGTGTGTGTGCTATATTGGCATCATAGTTTAGAGTAGATTCAGTGAAAAAGAGCATTTTGGGGGGGCGGTTTTTTTGCTTGCTTTATTTTTTTTATCATAACTTTTTTCGTGTTTTTTTTTCTCAGGAAGAGAGAGAGGAGAGAGGGTGGTAATGTGGGTAATTTGTGATATGAAAGAAATGGGATGAGTATTTTAGATTGAAGAAAATTGTGTGTGTGTGTGTGTTTCCAAGTTGCCAGTTACGCTTCATAAGAAGAGAGGTAGAGTGAGAGGTTTTTTTTTGTTTTGGTATTAATTTATTTAAAATTTAGAAAACATAGTTCTGAGTTATCATAATACAGATTGTATTAAACTGAAAATAAGTTGTGATACTGAAGGAAATGTGATCACATCTACATACTGTGTGACACCTTTGTCAGAAAGTAATGACCAAAATTATGTTGAATGCTGGAAATATTTGTTTCTGCAATTTGTTTTTCTTTCTTTTCTTTTTCCTGTTTTTTTTTTTCCGTGTGTGTGTGTGTTTTTTTTCCCCTTTTTCTTTGTGCTGTATTGGCATAATGTTGATTCAGGGAAAAGAGCCTTTTCTTTTTTGCTTTTTTCTTGCTATTTTCAATGTTATTTTCCTTTTTGTTTTCTTTTTGAGAGAGAGAGGAGAGGGGGTAGTGTTGGTGATTTGTGAAATGAAAGAAATGTGATGTCTTAGATTGAAGAAAAGTGTACGAGTGTGACTTTTGGTGTGTGTGTGTGTGTAAATATGTGTATGTGTGTGTCTTTGTGTGTCTGTGTGTGTTGGGGTTGGGTGGGGGTAGATTAGGTTTGAGGATATGAAATGGCAATCCTCTCATGTGTGTTTGTGTGTGTGTGAGGGGGGGGGGGGGGGGTATGTGTGGGTGTGGGGGGGGTTAGATTAGGTTATAGGAGATGAAACGTCATTCCTCCTTTGTGTGTGTGGGGGGGGGGGAGGGTAGAGTAGGTTAGAGGAGATGATACCTAATTCCTCCTCATTTGTGTGTGTGTGTGTTATGTGTGTGTGTGTGTGTATGGCCACATAGAAAAAGTATGCAAGTGAAAACTGACCTCAGTGACCAAAAGTGGTCAAGTCATTGAAGATAAGTGAAAAGCTCAGACAGTTTTTGCAGACAGGCAGCAGTGGACTTGTATCCTTTTTCCATGTTGCCAGTTATGCGTCTTGAGAAGAGAGGGAGAGAGAGAGAGAGAGAGAGAGAGAGAGAGAGAGCAAAACCCTGTTGCATGCTGGAGATATTTATTTCCGGAAATTCTTTTCTTTTTACTTTTTTTTTTTTTTTTTTGCGTATGTGTGTGTGTGTGTTTTTACTTCTTTGTGCTGTATTGGCATCCTAGTTTAAATGTAGATTCAGTGAAAAAGAGCTTTTTTTTTTTTAAATTTGTTTTTGGGTTGTTACTTTTTGAAAGAGAGCGAGTGGAATAATGTGTGGGTAATTTATGAAATGAAAGAAATCTGGTGCCCTAAATTGAAGAAAAGTGTGCGAGTGTGTATTTAGGAGGGGGGGGGGGGGGGGAGGGGGTATGTGAATGGGTAATAAAGTGAGAGGAGGTGACATGATACCTCCACTTGTGTGTGTGTGTATGTGTTGGGGTTGGGTGGGGGCAGGTTAGGTTTGAGGAGAGGAAACATCATTCCTTCTCGTGTGTGTGCGTGTGTGTGTGTGTGTGTTTGTGCTGTATTGGCATCATAGTTTAGAGTAGTTTCAGTGAAAAAGAGCATTTTCGGGGGGCGTTTTTTTTTTGCTTGCTTTATTTTTTTATTATAACTTTTTTCATTTTTTTTCTTTGGAAGAAAGAGAGAGAGGAGAAGGGGTAATGTGGGTGATTTGTGATATGGAAGAAATGTGATGAGTATTTTAGATTGAAGAAAATGTGTGTGTGTGTGTGTGCGTGTGTTTCCAAGTTGCCAGTTATGCTTCATAAGAAGAGAGGAAGAGGGAGAGGGTTTTTTTGTTTTGGTATTAATTTATTTAAAATTTAGAAAACATAGTTCTGAGTTATTACAATACAGATTGCATTAAACTGAAAATAAGATGTGATACTGAAGGAAATGTGATCACATCTACATACTGTGTGACACCTTTGTCAGAAAGAAATGACCAAAATTATGTTGAATACTGGAAATCTTTATTAATACTGGAAATCTTTGTTTCTGGAATTTGTTTTTGTTTCTTTTTTTTTCTTTTTTTCTTTTTTGCGTGTGTGTGTGTGTTTTTTCTTCTTCTTCTTTGTGCTATATTGGCATAGTTTAATGTTGGTTCAGTGGAAAAGAGCCTTTTCTTTTTTGTTTTTTTCTTGCTTTTTTAAATAAGTTTTTTCATTTTTATGTTTTCTTTTGGAGAGAGAGAGGAGAGGGGGTAGTGTTGGTGATTTGTGAAATGAAAGAAATGTGATGTCTTAGATTGAAGAAAAGTGTATGAGTGTGACTTTTGGTGTGTGTGTGTGTGTGTCTTTGTGTGTGTGTGTGTTGGGGTTGGGTGGGGGTAGATTAGGTTTGAGGATATGAAATGTCAATCCTTCTCATGTGTGTGTGTGTTGGTGTATGTGTGAGGGGGGGGGGGAGTAGATTAGGTTATAGGAGATGAAACATCATTCCTCCTTATGTGTGTGTGTGTGTGAGGGGGGGGGGGTAGAGTAGGTTAGAGGAGATGATACCTAATTCCTCCTCATTGTGTGTGTTACATGTATGTTATGTGTATGTGTGTGTGTATGGCTACATAGAAAAAGGATGCAAGTGAAACTGACCTCAGTGACCAAAAGTGGTCAAGTCATTGAAGATTAGTGAAAAGCTCCGACAGTTTTTGCAGACAGGCAGCAGTGGACTTGCATCCTTTTTCCAAGTTGCCAGTTATGCGCCATGAGAAGAGAGGGAGAGAGAGAGTTTCTTTTTTGTTTTGGTATTGATTTATTTGAAATTAGGAAACGCAATTCTGAGTTATTATAATACAGATTGTATGAAATAGAAAATAAGTTGTGATACTGAAGGAAATGTGATCACATCTACATGTATACTGTGTGACACCTTTGTCAGAAAGTATTGAGCAAAACCATGTGGAATGCTGGAAATATTTATTTCCGGAATTTTTTTTTGTTTGTTTTTTGCGTATGTGTGTGTTTCGTTCTTTCAAGACAAGACTCAAGGCAGAACGAATGCTTCTACGTCTTTACTCTGTGATGTCTTCTTCTCAACTCCCAATGCAATCAAATAACTGAACAACTATCATTTCATATGTACACAATCATCTTGTGCTGCTATCAGCATTCTGATTACTACTAACATACGTCACATCTCCCTTTCTTCAGAAAACAAAATTAATCAGAATTATCTTTCAATCCCCTCAAAATCATTTTTTTTCCGACCTTGTCTTAAGGTAAATTACTAATCATGAAAATTACTAATTATTGTTTCTCTCCCCTGTAACTAATCCTTTTATGTACAAATATTCCTGACCATATTACAGTCCATCATCATCATGTCCATGTTCTTAGTCCTATGTTCGTTTTGCCTTTGGAATATAGACAGAGTTCATTTTGATCTACACGTCAGAAAATCTGGCGTCTTGCTTTGTCTACCAGACCTTGTTTTGTAATGACTAACTGGTTCCGAGGGTTGTTCTGTCGGAGTCGGTTTTGCGCTTGCTTCTGGCTCCTTGGTGCCGATCGTGTCAGGCTGGCTTGTAGCTGTCGGCTGGTCTGGAGCACCATGTTCTGGCGGTTGTGTTGAAGTTCTGACATCTGTCTGTTCTGCCCTTGAACTTCTATCTTCATCCTTCTTTCTTCTCTTTCTGTTGTCTGGTTCAGATGGCTTTCCAGTGCTTTGGTCAGGCTGCTGCGCTGTTCCTTTCAGCGTCTGTTTTGATGACCTGATGTCTGTCTTTTGATTTCCCGGCGTCTTTTGCTGTTGGTTACAGGGAAAGGTGTTCTGCTGTTCTTCGGAAATCTGTCTTCTCCATCTGTCAGTGTTGACTCTCTGTGGAAACTTCATTTCAAGTGTGTCCCGTAGCTGTCGACGGTTCTATCTGTATTGACGTCCATCCTCTGTTCGGATGTTGTATGACCGGATGTTCACTTGACGGTCTACTTTGGCGCTGATCCATTTCTTAGATCCTGGTGGTTGGAACTTTACTCTCTGTCCTGGAAGAAGTTCTGTCAGCTCCACTGCGCTGTTCTCTTCATTGACTGTCATCAGCTGCATGCCCTGTACAGCTCTCAGTCCTAATACTGGTTTACAGTCTGTTTCCGTGATCACGAAGTTCACCTTGTACTTTTTTCTGTTCTTGGGGTTCTTTACTCGTAGTATTATCTCCCCAACCGGCTCCATTTCAGTTCCATTGAACATCACCAGTTTTCTCTGTGTGTCTTGCAGGTCAGAGCATCGTTCATCCCCGGTGACTTCTCTGTACAGGCTCTCGGACATAACGTTAGTTGTTGCTCCTGTGTCAAGAAGAAATCTTACTGGTATTTCATTGATCAGCATTCTTGCCCGTATGTTTCTATTCTTTTTTCTGTTTCGTTGTCAATTTTAAGAATTTCATTATCACTCTCTGTATCCAAATATTCTTCTTCAAAGTGTCGAATTTTTGTTTTCTTCCGGTACCATTTCGGTGTTTTGCAGCATGAAGCAAAGTGATTGTTCGCTCCGCAAGCTCTGCATCTCTTCCCAAAAGCTGGACATTTTTCCTTTGCTCTTGGGTGCCTTCCACCACAATATCCACATCGCAGTCCATTCTATTATCTCAATCCTTTCATGCCCATTTTTGAATATTTCTTTTCTCTAAACACTTGCACTTCCTGCTCATCCTGTGTCTTCCTTGTCATCTGCATTGTTTGTTGTTGACTTGTTTTGTGTGCTCTGCACATATCAATGCATTCTGTCAACGTCAGTTGTCGAACTTCTAGCAATTTTGTTCTCAAAGTCTTGTCACGTACACCTAGTACAATTTGGTCTCTCAGCAGTCTATTTTCTAGTGTTCGATAGTTGCAGGTTTTGATAAGTCTTCTCAGGTCTGCCACATATTCTTCCATGGACTCACCTGCTGCCTGGTGTCTGCAGTTGAACTTGAAAGCTTCGTAAATCTCGTTTGTGGAGCCCACACAGTATTCTTCGAATTTCTCAAGTACAGTGTCTATATCATTTCTGTCAGCTTCATTTGGGAAAGACAAACCTTCGTAGATGTCCGGTGCATCAAGACCAATACATGACAGAAACACTGCTGTCCTGTATGTCGAACGTTCTTCCTTTTTGGTTTGTGACAATTTCTTAGCTGTCCCAAAGCCTCTTCAATTTTCTCCAGCTGCTCTGCAGGTTTCCTCCCTTCACATCAAGTTTCGGGGGTAGAGGAATGTTCGCACGTCGTCGATCTGCTCCTCTTTCTTCGTATTCATTTTCCATGGCTGAACTTTCAGTCTTCTTCAGTCTTCTATGTCGAGATTTCCTTTCTGCTTCAAAGTACTGCTGACACCACCACTTCTGACACCATGTTTCGTTCTTTCAAGACAAGACTCAAGGCAGAGCTAATGCTTCTACGTCTTTACTCTGTGATGTCTTCTTCTCAACTCCCAATGCAATCGAATAACTGAACAACTATCATTTCATATGTACACAATCATCTCGTGCTGCTATCAGCATTCTGATTACTACTAACATATGTCACAGTGTGTTTGTTTTTTCTTCTTTGTGCTGTATTAGCATCATAGTTTAAATGTAGATTCAGTGAAAAAGAGCTGGGTTTTTTTGTGCTTTATATTTGTTTTTGGGTGTGTTACTTTTTGAAAGAGAGTGAGTGGAATAACGTGTGGGTAACTTATGAAATGAAAGAAATCTGGTGCCCTAAATTGAAGAAAAGTGTGTATTTAGGAGAGGGGGGTGGGGGGTATGTGAGTGGGTAATAAAGTGAGAGGAGGTGACATGATACCTCCATTTGTGTGTGTGTTTATTTATTTATTTATTTATTCTTGTATATTGATAATGGAATAAGCAGTTATATGCTTTTTTACATCCAGTATTCGTGTGTATGCAGTTTTGTAAAGTGTCATCTTCCCACCGGCACACAATAGCCTACTCTTACGAAAAGAGGAACAGGATTTAACATGTGCGCAAAATATTCTGCGTGCGTTCGATTATCGATAATCCTTCAGATTATTTGTGTGTGTGTGTGTGTGTTGGGGTTGGGTGGGGGTACCATAGGTTTGAGGAGATGAAACGTCATTCCTTCTCATGTGTGTGTGTGTGTGTTGGAGAAAGGGGGAGGGGGGGGGGTAAGGGGATGTGTGTGTTTTGTGGGGGTGGGGGTAGAGTAGGTTTTAGAGATGATACCTATTTCCTCCTCGGTGTGTGTGTGTGTGTGTGATGGGCCAGTAGGAAAAATGAAGCAAGTGAAACTGACCTAAGTGACAAAAAGTGGTCAAGTCATTGAAGATTAGTGAAAAGCTCCGACAGTTTTTGCAGACAGGCAGCAGTGGACTTGCATCCTTTTTCCAAGTTGCCAGTTATGCGTCATGAGAAGAGAGGGGGAGGGAGAGGATTTTTTTTGTTAAGGTATTAATTTATTTGAAATTTTTAATTAGAAAACATAATTGTGAGTTATTATAATACAGATTGCATTAAACTGATAATGAAGGAAATGTTATCACATCTACATACTATGTGACACCTTTGTCACAAAGAAATGACCAAAATTATGTTGAATACTGGAAATCTTTATTTCCGGATTTTATTATTATTATTTGTGTGTGTGTGTGTTTGTGCTGTATTGGCATCATAGTTTAATGTAGATTCAGTGAAGAATAGCTTTGTTTTGCTTGTTTTTATTTATTTGTGTGTGTGTGTGTGTGTGTGTGTGTGTGTGTGTGTGTGTGTGTGTGTGTGTTTGTGTGTGTGTTGGGGTTGGGTGGGGGCAGATTAGGTTTGAGAAGATGAAACATAATTCCTTCTCATGTGTGTGTGAGGGGTGGTGGGGGGTGGGTATTCATGTGTGTGTGTGTTTTTGTGGTTGGTGGGAGTAGATTAAGTGTAAGGAGAAGAGACTTAATTTCTCCTCTGTGTATGTGTGGGGGGGGGGGGGGGGGCATTATTTTTCCAAGTTGCCAAATTTGCTTTATAAGAGTAGAGAGAGAGTGAGAGGTTTTGTTTTTTTCTTTTGGTATTAATTCATTTGAAATTAGAAAACACGGTTCTGAGTTATGATACAGATTGTATTGAATAGAAAATAAGTTGTGATATTGAGGGAAATGTTATCACATATACTTACTATGTGACACCTTTGTCAGAAAGAAATGACCAATATTATGTTGAATACTGGAAATATTTGTTTCTGGAATTTTTTTTTTCTCTTTTCTTTTTTTTTTTTTTTTTTTTTTTTTTTTTTTCGTGTGTGTGGTTTTTTTCTTCTTCTTTGTGCTATATTGGCATAGTTTAATGTTGATTCAGTGGAAAAGAGCCTTTTCTTTTTTGTTTTTTTTCTTGCTTTTTTAAATAAGTTTTTTCCTTTTTATGTTTTCTTTTGGAGAGAGAGAGGAGAGGGGGTAGTGTTGGTGATTTGTGAAATGAAAGAAATGATGTGATGTCTTAGATTGAAGAAAAGTGTATGAGTGTGACATTTGGTGTGTGTGTGTGTGTGTGTAAATATGTGTATGTGTGTGTCTGTGTGTTGGGGTTGGGTGGGGGTAGATTACGTTTGAGGATATGAAACGTCATTCCTTCTCATATGTGTGTGTGTGTGTGTGTGTGTGTGTGAGAGAGAGGGTTCTGAAAAAACTCAATAGCCATCTTCTTTCCAATAATCTCTTTCCCCCTTTTCAGTCTGCCTACCGCGTCAACCACAGCAATGAAACCACCCTGGTCCATACCTTAAACACGCTTCTCCATGCTTCTGACTCAGGGAAAATCTCCTTTACTCTTCTCGACTTATCTGCTGCTTTTGACACTATAGACCATTCAATTCTCCTCTCCCGTCTCCAGAACATGTTTGGCGTTAAAGGCACAGCCCTCACCTGGTTCACTTCATACCTAGCAGACCGAGTCCATACAGTTGCAGTAAACAAGATTCAATCAGCACCTGCCAAACTGGAATGCGGTGTCCCTCGGGGATCAGTTCTGGGCCCTCTTCTCTTTACCCTCTATACTGCTCCACTGTCACATATAATAGACAGTCATCATATCAATTATCACTTTTATGCTGACGACTCGCAGATTCAAAGCAGTGACACACCTGAAAATCTGCCATCTCTCTTGACAAATATGACCAGCTGCCTTCAAGACATCCAACACTGGATGATACAAAACAAATTACAACTAAATGCAGATAAAACCGAAGCCATGCTTGTAGGCACCAAACACAAACTCTCCTCCATTCCAACAACTTCAATAGAATTTGGCAATACGTCAGTTCCGCTATCCACTTCTGTGAAGTATCTAGGAGTCGTTGTTGACAACACTCTCTCCATGCAAAAATTCATCACTCAGACCTGTCAGTCATGCTACTATCAACTACAGCATATTAGCGCAATTCGAAAGTACCTGTCCACTGATGCAACATCCAAACTTGTCACTTCTCTTATTCTCTCACGTCTGGACTATTGCAATTCTCTTTTGGCTGGTCTGCCAGCATCATCCATCCACTCCCTTCAACCTATACAAAACTCTGCAGCTCGTCTTGTCCTCAGAAGAAAAAATCTGAGCGCATTACCCCTCTCTTGAAATCTCTCCATTGGCTGCCCGTACCACAGAGAGTAAACTACAAGATCAATACCCTCTGTTACAAATGTCTCCACAATACTGCACCCTCCTACCTCTGTGAATGTCTTCACTTGTACACACCTTCTCACTCCCTCTGCTCTTCGGCAGATACTTTGTCCTTAAGAATACCCAGATTCAACCTATCTACAGTTGGCCGCCGCTCTTTCTCAGTTTCTGGTCCATCGATCTGGAACGACCTTCCTCTCTCCCTCCGGCAAAAGTCTACTTATGACACTTTTAAATCCAACCTCAAGACACACTTATTCCAAACCTAAGTTTTTCTCCTTCCGCTTCCATCTCTTACCTGTCCCTGCCTTCAACATCCACCTGCCAAAGTGCATAATGTTTGTAGGTGTGTGTGTGCGCGCGCACGTGCTGCATGCATGCGTGTGTGTGTGTACATTCAAATTTGTTAAAACTGTAAATTGTTGTTGATTGTGTGTTGTGTTGGTCGTGTGCAAGCGCTTTGATTTGTTTTTACAAGATATAGCGCTATACAAATTCCATGTATTATTATTATTAAAAAGAGCATTTTTGGGGGGCGTTTTTTTTGCTTGTGTGGCGGGGTGGTAATTGGATTACTTCCCATGCAATCGGAACTGCCAATCGCAGGTCGTAGATCTAAATTTAGATCTACACCTGTGAATTGTGCGACGTTCTGTATCGTTGGGGGGTGGTCGAAAGCTGTCCTCTGCATATACTTTGCCCATAGGGGAAAAATGTAGTATTTCTGCAGCCTCTTTTTAGAGGCCACATTCCCACTGTCTGACCGTGCTGTCGTCGCCGAGAAGATGTACAGAGTCACGACAGATCAAATATCTGCACTCTGTTACACTTGCTTTATGTTTTTTAATTAAAACTTTTTTCATTTTTTTCTTTGGAAGAGAGAGAGGAGAGGGGGTAATGTGGGTGATTTGTGATATGGAAGAAATGTGATGAGTATTTTAAATTGAAGAAAATGTGTGTGTTTGTGTGTGTGTGTGTGTTTCCAAGTTGCCAGTTACGCTTCATAAGAAGAGAGAAAGAGTGAGAGGGTTTTTTTTGTTTTGGTATTAATTTATTTAAAATTTAGAAAACATAGTTCTGAGTTATTACAATACAGATTGTATTAAACTGAAAATAAGTTGTGATACTGAAGGAAATGTGATCACATCTACATGTATGCTGTGTGACACCTTTGTCAGAAAGGAATGACCCAAATCATGTTGAATACTGGAAATATTTGTTTCTGCAATTTGTTTTTCTTTCTTTTCTTTTTTCCTTTTTTTTTGGCGCGTGTATGTTTTTTTTCTTCTTCTTCTTTGTGCTATATTGGCATAGTTTAATGTTGATTCAGTGGAAAGAGCCTTTTCTTTTTTGCTTTTTTCTTGCTTTTTTAAATAAGTTTGTTTATTTTTATGTTTTCTTTTGGAGAGAGAGAGGAGAGGGGGTAGTGTTGGTGATTTGTGAAATGAAAGAAATGTGATGTCTTAGATTGAAGAAGAGTGTATTAGTGTGACTTTTGGTGTGTTGTGAGTGTAAGTGTGTGTGTGTAAATATGTGTACGTGTGTGTCTGTGTTTCTGTGTGTGTTGTGGTTGGGTGGGGGTAGATTAGGTTTGTGGATATGAAACGTCAGTCCTCCTCATGTGTGTGTGTGTGATGGGGGGGGGGGGGGGGGGGGGGGGTAGATTAGGTTATAGGAGATGAAACGTCATTACTCCTTATATGTGTGTGTGTGGGGATGTGTGTGTGGGGGGGGGGGGGGGGGGGGGGTAGAGTAGGTTACAGGAGATTATACCTAATTCCTACTCATTGTGTGTGTGTATGTGTGTTGCGTGTATATGTGTGTGTGTGTGGCCACATAGAAAAAGTATGCAAGTGAAACTGACTCAGTGACCAAAAGTGGTCAAGTCATTGAAGATTAGTGAAAAGCTCAGACAGTTTTTGCAGACAGGCAGCAGTGGACTTGCATCCTTTTTCCAAGTTGCCAGTTATGCGTCATGAGAAGAGAGGGAGAGAGAGAGTGTTTCTTTTTGGTTTTGGTATTGATTTATTTGAAATTAGGAAACGCAATTCTGAGTTATTATAATACAGATTGTATGAAATAGAAAATAAGTTGTGATATTGAAGGAAATGTGATCACATCTACATGTATACAGTGTGACACTTTGTCAGAAAGTATTGAGCAAAACCACGTCGAATGCTGGAAATATTTATTTGTTTTTTTTGTTGTTGTTTTTTTTTGCGTATGTGTGTGTGTGTGTGTGTTCTTCTTTGTGCTGTATTGGCATCATAGTTTAATGTAGATTCAGTGAAAAACCTTTTTTAAAATAACTTTTTTCATTTTTACTTTGGGCGAGAGAGAGAGGGAGAGGGGGTAACTTGGTAAGTGTGATGATTTGTGAAATGAACAAGTTCTATTGAGTGTCTTAAGATTGAAGAAAAGTGTGTGTGTGTGTGTGTGTGTGTGTGTGTGTGTGTTTGTGTGTGTTGGGGTTGGATGGGGGTAGAGTAGGTTAGAGGAGACGAAACGTCATTCCTCTCATGTTGTGTGGTGTTAGGTGGGGGCGGGGGGGATGTGTTTTGTGTATGTGTGTTGGGGTTGGGTGGTGGGCAGGTTAGGTTTGAGGAGATGAAACGTCATTCTTCTCGTGTGTGTGTGTGTTTGTGTGTGTGTGTGTGTGGTGTGTGCGCGTGTGTGTGTGCTGTATTGGCATTATAGTTTGAGTAGATTCAGTGAAATAGAGCATTTTGGGGGGGGCGGTTTTTTTGCTTGCTTTATTTTTTTTATTATAACTTTTTTCATTTTTTTCTTTGGAAAAGAGAGAGAGGAGAGGGGGTAATGTGGGTGATTTGTGATATGGAAGAAATGTGATGAGTATTTTAGATTGAAGAAAATGTGTGGTGTGTGTGTGTGTGTGTTTCCAAGTTGCCAGTTATGCTTCATAAGAAGAGAGAAAGAGTGAGAGGTTTTTTTTGTTTTGGTATTAATTTATTTAAAATTTAGAAAACATAGTTCTGAGTTTATTAATACAGATTGTATAAAACTGAAAATAAGTTGTGATACTGAAGGAAATGTGATCACATCTACATACTGTGTGGCACCTTTGTCAGAATACTGGAAACATTTGTTCCTGGAATTTTTTTTTCTTTTTTTTTTTTTCTTTTTCTCTGTGCTGTATTGGCATAGTTTAATGTTGATTCAGTGGAAAGAGCCTTTTCTTTTTTGCTTTTTTCTTTTTTAAATAAGTTTTTTCATTTTTATGTTTTCTTTTGGAGAGAGATAGGAGAGGGGGTAGTGTTGGTGGTTTGTGAAGTGAAAGAAATGTGATGTCTTAGATTGAAGAAAAGTGTATGAGTGTGACTTTGGTGTGTGTGTGTGTGTGTGTAAATATGTGTATGTGTGTGTGTCTTTGTGTGTCTGTGTATGTTGGGGTTGGGTGGGGGTAGATTAGGTTTGAGGATATGAAACGTCAATCCTTGTGTGTGTGTGTGTGTGTGCGTGTGGTGTGTGAGGGATGGAGGGGTATGTGTGTGTGTGTGGGGGGGGGGGGGGGGGGGTAGAGTAGGTTAGAGGAGATGATACCTAATTCCTCCTTATTGTGTGTGTGTTAGTGTATGTTATGTGTGTGTGTGTGTATGGCCACACATGGAAAAGGATTGCAAGTGAAACTGACCTCAGTGACCAAAAGTGGTCAAGTCATTGAAGATTAGTGAAAAGCTCAGACAGTTTTTGCAGACAGGCAGCAGTTGGCTTGCATCCTTTTTCCATGTTGCCAGTTATGCGTCATGAGAAGAGAGGGAGAGGAAGAGTGTCTTATTATTTGGTAATAATTTATTCGAAATTAGAACACCCAATTTCTGAGTTATTATGATACAGATTTATAACAAATAGAAAATAAGTTGTGATATTGAAGGAAATGTGATCAGATCTACATGTATACTGTGTGACACCTTTGTCGGAAAGGAATGATCAAAATTATGTTGGATGCTGGAATAATTTCTGGATTGATTGATTTCTTTTTTTTATTTGCGTTTTTTTTTTTTTTTTTTCCTTTCTTTGTGCTGTATTGGCATCATAGTTTTAATGTAGATTCAATGAAAAACCTTTTTTAAAATAACTTTTTTCAATTTTACTTTTGGAGAGAGAGAGAGGAGAGGGGGTAACTTGGTAAGTGCGGATGATTTGTGAAATGAAAAAGTTCTATTGAGCGTCTTAGATTGAAGAAAAGTGTGTGTGTGTGTTGGGGTTGGATGGGGGTAGAGACAAAATACTATTCCGCTCAAGTTCTTGATGCCACGTCTATGAAATCCCTTTTTTCCCTCACCTCAACTCTTCTTGGATCTACAAAGGCAAGCCCTCTTCCTACTGTCCATAGCCACTCTGAACTTCCTGCAATATTTTCTTCTTTCTTCTCTGACAAAGTCCGCAACATCCGTTCCAAACTGGATCAAACTTCTTTCCAACCTGTGCCTTCTGATCCCCAATTTACAGGCGCTCCTCTCCTTTTCTTCCGTCCAACAACCGAGAAAGAAATTCAGACAATTCTCAGAGAAATGACCATAAAATCATGCGATCTCGATCCTGTAACTGCTTCCCTTTTCACTCAGTGCATTCCACAGCTTATACCTACGATCACGAAAATAGTAAATTCATCACTTCTTTCAGAAAATTTTCCACCAGCTCTCAAAACCGCTATAGTCACACCTCTACTTAAAAGGCACGATCTCGACCCTAACATTCTGAAGAACTATAGACCTGTTTCTAACCTACCTTTTATCTCAAAAGTCCTTGAAAAAGTCGTTCTCAGACAACTCAACAGCCACCTTCATTCCAATAGCCACCTTCTGCCTTTCCAGTCTGCCTATTGCGCCAACCACAGCACTGAAACCACCCTAATGCACACCTTAAATACGCTTCTACACGCTTCTGACACAGGAAAAATATCCCTTCTCACTCTTCTTGATCTATCTGCAGCTTTCGACACTATAGACCATTCAATTCTTCTCTCCCATCTTCAAAAAACGTTTGGCATCACAGGCACAGCTCTCACATAGTTTAATTCATACCTTACCGATCGATTCCAAACAGTTGCAGTAAACAAGATTCAATCCAAACCTGTCAAACTGGAATGTGGAGTCCCGCAGGGATCAGTTCTGGGCCCTGTTCTTTTCACTCTATACACTGCTCCATTGTCACATATAATAAACCGCCATCAAATCAACTATCATTTCTATGCCAACGACTCTCAGATTCTAAGCTGTGATACTCCTGAAAATATGCCTTCTCTCTTGATAAATATGTCCTACTGCCTTGAAGATATCCAAAACTGGATGATACAGAATAAGTTACAGCTAAATGCAGATAAAACTGAAGCCATGCTGGTAGGCACCAAACACAAACTTTCTTCCATTACTACAGCTTCAGTAGAATTCGGCAATACTTCAGTCACTCTTTCCACTGCTGTAAAGTATCTAGGGGTTGTTATCGACAACACACTATCCATGCAAAAATTCATCACCCAGACCTGCCAGTCATGCTACTATCAATTAAGACATATTAGTGCAATTCGAAAGTACCTGTCTACTGATGCAACATCCAAACTCGTCACGTCTCTGATTCTTTCATGTCTTGACTATTGCTATTCTCTTTTGGCTGGTCTGCCAGGATCATCTATCCACTCCCTTCAACGTATACAAAACTCCGCAGCTCGACTGGTCCTCAGAAAGAAAAAATCTGAGCACATTACTCCTCTCTTGCAATCTCTCCACTGGCTGCCTGTGCCACAGAGAGTAAACTATAAGATCAGTACTCTCTGTTATAAATGTCTTCACAAAACAGCACCCTCCTACCTCTGTGAATGTCTTTACCTGTACACACCTTCTCATTCCCTCCGCTCTGCTGCAGATACCCTGCGCTTACAAATACCTAGATTCAATCAATCCACTGTTGGCCGTCGCTCTTTCTCTGTTTGTGGTCCAGTGATCTGGAACGATCTCCGTCTGTCCCTTTGTAAAAAGCCTACCTATGACACATTTAAATCCAGCCTCAAGACACACTTATTTCAAAGCTAAGACTTTCCTCTCCTGTTTCATCTTCTGCCCCTGCTCTCAACAGCCGAAATATCCACCACCCTGCCAAAGTGTTTTAACCTCTGTGTGTGTGTGTGTGTGTACATTGACTTCGCTAAAAATCTAAAGTGTTGTTGGCTGCATGCGCAAGAATTGGTTGAATGCAAGCGCTTTGATTTGTTTTTGCAAGATATAGCGCTATATAGATTCCATTTATCATTATTATTAGAGTAGGTTAGAGGAGACGAAACGTCATTCCTCATATGTATGTGTGTTAGGGGGGGGCGGGGGGATGTGTATGTGTGTGTGTTTTGTGGGGGTAGATTAGGTTAAAGGAGATAGATACTTCATTTCTCCTCGCAAGTGCGCGCGCGTGCATGCGTGCGTGTGTGTGTTGGGGTTGGGTGGGGGCAGGTTAGGTTTGAGGAGATGAAACGTCATTCCTTTTCGTGTGTGTGTGTGTGTGTGTGTGTGTGTTGTGTGTTGTATTGGCATCATAGTTTAGAGTAGATTCAGTGAAAAAGAGCTTTTTTTGGGGGGGGGGGGGGGGGGGGGGGGCGGTTTTTTTGCTTGCTTTATTTTTTTTATTATAACTTTTTTCATTTTTTTTCTTTGGAAGAGAGAGAGAGAGAGGAGAGGGGGTAATGTGGGTGATTTGTAATATGGAAGAAATGTGATGAGTATTTTAGATTGAAGAAAATGTGTGTGTGTGTGTGTTTCCAAGTTGCCAGTTATGCTTATTTTATTTATTTATTGATTTATTCTTTTATATCGAGGATAACAGAATAAGCAATCATGTGCTTTTTTTTT